>VMDR010018828.1:0-18832 GCA_007922815.1 Macrotus californicus
TTTTTTCTTTAACGTATTTCTCCATCTCCACCATAATTTTCTGATTTTTCCCCTGTACTTGATCTTTATTCCCTCTGATTCTCATTTTCTCTCTCTCATCAACTTCTATAATTCATTTGTATTTTTTTATCTTTTTCTTCCCTAAACATTTTCTTATGTTTCATTTTCTCATTATTTTACTTTTTCAAGATTATTTTTTAAATTATTGTTGTCCACTTACAGTTATCTCACCTTTTTCCCCTTTGCTTTCTCTGCCCTATCCCCCTACCCCCGTTCCCACAGTCAATCCCCCATTGTCCATGCCCATGTGTCTTCTATTCGTGTCCTTGACTTGCCCCTTCTCAATATATTTTTAAAAGTTTCTTTCCATAACCTCTGCTTCTCCTCCCACATCCTTTTCCATCTCATCTCTACTTGTATCTTTTTGTTCTTCAATGCTGCTTCTATCAAACCATTTTTAGCCCCGTTTTTACTTCTTATCTCCTCTTTTTTGTCCTGTTTCAACATGACCCCTTTGTTTTATTGCCCCTTCAACACAGCAGTGAAGGACGTGTGTGTACACACATGCACTAAGAATTGTTTGGTGTGGGGGTAGAGAAAAGGCAGAAAAGATTGTGGGAGACATTGAAGGGTGTGTTCACAGAAGGGGAAGTGCTTTGTTTACTTCCATCCCTGGGGATGGAAATCAGGAAGTTTCTTTTCTGATGCCCATTTAATAAATACAAGTCACATAGATCATGTACATGTGTTTCCCATATAAAAATATCCTGAATCAGTTCTGTATGTGTGAAATGTTTCAATTTTCTTGAAACATTCTAAAACTTATTCCACAGCCATTGTGCAAATAGTTAAAGACAAATGGGATTGCTTTCTGAGTTTCATCTGGACATATTTCAAGTATAATAAACACATGTGAAGGTTATGTTTTGAACATCAGTAAAATGTTTATCAATTATATATGAAACAACTATAAAATTACTGCAGTAGCATCAGGGTAAAGTTACTTACTAAATCATAGAAAAATATAGATGTCTAAACAAATAATTTTTCTGGGCTGTAGACTTGAAGGAGTTGTGTTAATGTATACTATTAGCACTTTGCTATATTAATCAGAGTACAGTAATAAAAGTTGCTTTGGATGTGCATAGCCTTAAATATTTATAAAAATTTATCTTATCTACACTACTAGGCAAAAGGTTTCCTTTATCTCATAATCACAGTTACTTACCCAGCTCTATGGCTGAGTAATTCAGACAAGATCAGCATGTTCAGGGCAGTATGGCTGTAGACTTGGCTGAGTAACAGAGTTGGAAATGAGCCCAAGTATAACTGCATACATCTAAGAATCAAGTCTTGATGATTTCTGAGGACAATCATAGCACAAAAAGAACTTACATTAGAAATGATTTAGATAATCCTCATTCATTTCCTCAATCTGAAAATTATATATCAACTCTAAATACTAATGAAAAAATAATTAAATATACAAATAATAGTATTGTTACCTTTTAATTATTATTAGATCTCTGCTTCAAATCCTATGAAAGGATCTTTTCTCACAGCCTGTTTTTCAGTCATCCTATATAGGTGAGTTTGCCTGGTGTTTTCCCAAATGACCTGGGTTCAACATCTGCTCTGAGGAAAGATTCTTCTGGCTCAATAATTAAAATACAATGATCTTATTACAGTTGGAAAAATGATTTATTTGTCTTTATTATACATTGATTTTTGGCATGGTTAAAAACAGGAGAGAGATATTAAATGCAATTCCATGGGGCCAGAGATGGGTCTAATATTACCTAATATCTTCAGAACTGACCATATCAAATTAGACAGTAATCCAGAGTTAGAGAGGCTGACTCACCCTGAAGAGAGGGGACAGTGTGGAGGATATTGAGCACCAGATGAATTAGTGGGATCAGATGGCATGAAGGAAGAGCGTTGCTACACGAAGGAAGGGTGCTGTTACATACAGCTGGGGGACAGGAATAAAATATATGAATGGTGGAGGGACAATTGGGAGAAATTAACAGAAACAGACAAATGGTGAAGATCATAAATGAAATGACACAACTAAAAAAGAACAGAACTGACCTGAAATGCAAAAATAAATGACCATGTGAGGGAACTATTTCTTCTCTCCTTAGACATGACTGTGGCCACTATTTTTAAGTCATAGATTGGAAACTAAACAGGCTAATTTTCTCCTAACAGAATGCCATGAGAATACTGTGCCACATTCAATTCATATTATTCTTTCTTAACAAATTTCCTTCTCAATTCCACACCTTCTTTTAATGCCAAATTCTAAATCAGTGCATTTAATTGCTTCTCCATTTTAACCTTCCATCTATATGTAACTAATTGTATGAGATTTCTAAAATTCTTCAGATTTTCTGACCATGGTCTGAATGTCTGTCTAACTGAACAATACAGAATTTAGCAGAGCATCATGTCCAAATCAGCAGTGATTTTAATGCAAGGGATAATAATGCATATAAGGAAAGGTGACATAGATCACTTAAAAATTAATTGGAGGATGACATGTTTGACAAACACAATGTTTACATGCTTAAAAAATAACTCTAAGTCTATTTATGGTAGAAACATTTTTACTGAATTTATTGGGGTGACACAGGTTAATTTTGTTAATTTTGAATAACAAAATTATACAGGTTTCAGGTGCACAATTCCACAACACGTCATCTGTACACTGGATTGTGTGATCATCACCCAAGTCAAATGCCTGGCCGTCATCATTTATCCCCACTGTATCTTCTTCCGCTTCCATCCATCACCCCCTCCCCAATAGGAACATTTTGTAAAATAATGACTGGAGAGACAACTATCCATATTTACTTAACAATGAAGTTTAAATCTTTTTCTTGAGGAATGATTTTGTGTCTTAGAACAGCAGTCCCCAACCCTCCAAACTTTTTTGGCACCAGGGACCGATTTGTCGGAAGACTGGAGGGTGGGGTCTGGTGAGGGCAGACTTCCAGGGAGCTTCACTGGCTCACCTGGGTGGCCTGGGAGGTTGGGGACTTCTGTCTTAGAAAACCACAATGACTTCTGCTCCTAACAACTTAAATATGGAAAGAGAAGTGTGTTAAGACAACAATATAAATAGGTTCACTTGTTTTTATAGCTTTATAAATGATAAAATCAAGGTCATGAAAATTTAAGGAAAAAAAGACAGAAAATCAAGGCAGAAAGAAATATTGAAAGGGAATTCGAGGAATTGCCTTTTGAAATCAGTACATCAATTACTTATTAGCTCAAAGGATTTTTGGTTCTTTCCAAAAATGTAGATTCTACAGAACCAAACTGAATCAATCAACTTTCCTTCTAAAACTAGTTTTGTTTTGTTTTTTTACTTCTATTCTTTTTCAGTGTACCACCTTCCCCAGTATCCCAAGCTGGAAACAAGCCAGTCACCTCTGGCCCCTTCTTCACTTCTGACATCCAGTGGAGCAAACTCTGTGCCTTTGGCCTAGAGGCTCTCCTGGCACCCACTTGCCACCATTTTTCCCTTCATGCCAGGAATGGCCCCCTGCTTCCCATTGCTTCCATGGTCATCTGAATGTCAGTTTCTTACTCTACCTGCAGATGGGGAGAATGAGCCCCTAGTGCAGTTACTAGTAAATAACACACACCTTTTTCTTTTTTTATTTCTCCTCCACTTCTCCAGTTCATCGTGAACTAAGAACTAGATATGTATTCTTAAATCACCTCAGCCACACCATGCCATTGCTATACATCTTGCACCAGGCCCAAGCAGCCTGGTGCTTCCGGGCCAGGGCTCTCTGTCTCCGGTGTTCCTCCTGCCCACCTCCAATACCTCCAGATCCTGCCTCACCCCAGTCCAGAGGCGTTCCCCAGAACTCCCCTCCACTGGGCTTCAACAAATAGTGTGTCAGTACCTCTCCTGTTGGCATTTAAATTTGCACTGCTAGGTATAACTTTAGAAGTCTCACGGGTATGAGTCAGAGATTGCAAGGTCACTGTAATCCTTTTTCATCTCCCCAAACCTCTAGCAGGACTTACTAAATGTTTATCCAGTGAATCAGTCAGCAAGTCAGTAAACAGTCTCTTTAATGCACATCCAGTCTTTTTCCTTTTTCTGGCCTTTTGGTGTTCACCAAAACAAGACTGTATTCAAATTAAAGGATTTACTTTTATTTGCCAAAGCAGGATTCTATTAAATATTAAACAATAATTAATTTATGGTTTCATTTTTTTTGGAGGGGAAAAAGAGTTTTGTGGCATTTTCAGATATTAAATGACATAACTATTGACTATTGATCGCTTACTATATGTCAGTCACTGTAAGTGAATCAGTTTATTTAATCATCCCTCGCAACATTTTTATAAAGAGTCACTATTATTCTCACTTTGCAGAACAAAAACAAGTCAGAGAGGGGAAGCAAGTTGCCTAGTGTCACATAGCTAGCCTGTTTTAGGGCTGAAATCTGGAGCTAGGTAGGTCTGGCTCTGTCTTAGTCTGACCAGATGACCATAACAAAATAGCACAGGCTGGAGAGTTTAAGCAATAGAAATTTATGCTCTTGTAGTTTGGAGGCTGGAAGTCCAAGCTTAGGGTGTCAGATTCTGACAAAGGTTCTTTTCCTGGCTATAGACGGCACACTTCACTCATGTCCTCAGATGGCAGAGAAATCTCTCTCTTTCTCTTTTAAGGCTATCAGTCTTATTAGATTAGGAACCCAAGCTTAAGATCTCATTTAACCTTAATTACCTTCTAATAGCCCTATGTCCAAATGGAGTCATCTTAGGGGCTAGGGCTTCCACCTATGCACTTGAGAAGGACACAAACATTCAATCCATAACAGGCTCCAAAAAGATGTGGAGATATGCATTGGTCATTGCAAAATGAGATCCAAGAAATCTGCTCCCAGAGATAGATGGTTCAACACTATTTCATCACAACCTTCAACTCCCAGTGTAAGCTTCCAGTAATTCAGAGTGCTAGGTCAGGCCACGCTAATTCCCACCTCCAAATCCTACTTGCTCAGCTCTGAAAAAGCTCCCACCTGTGCTGTTCTGGATTTCCTAGAGATATCAGAATGTGAATTTAGGAGGCTTCTTGTTTGACAAGGAGGAGTACAGCTGGGTGGAGCTGCACAGAAGCTGGGATGCCCATGTTCTAGGTGGCCGCAGTAATAAAATCCCACTGTGTCTACAGGGGGCACAAGCAGGGCAATTTGCCACAACACAGTTAAAAGTTCCACTTAGTGGCTGATGCAATAGGCCGCTGGTTTCCGGGGGAGAACAAACCCGTGGTGTTCAGGTTGTTCATGAAAATAGAACCAGCAATCTATTTCTGCATTAGAGAATTGAGTTCAGCACCAAGTAAACCCCAGACATTCCCGCATTGCTTCCCTTCCCTGTAATCATCTCTCAGTGATGATTGATATTTCTGAAAAGGGAGGTATTTCTGCAATTTTCATTTTTATTACAAAACACATTTTATAAATATTTTTGTTTAAATTTTTTCTTATTTATTTTATCATCCTTTTTTGTTTGTTTTAAAACACTTCCCTATCATAATTTGTTTGGCTATTGTTAGACTTTTGTTTAGTTATTTATGTATTTTTATCTTTACTCCAGTGGAAATCACTTACAGTGGTGATATTTTTCATTTGTGTTCTGGTCTCAATTCTTCTCTCTCTGCTTCTAAGACTTCTACCTTCCTTGCTGCTCTGCATAAAATTGAACAGTATGAATGCAGCATAAAGGTTTTATCCTAGCAACTTTCTGCGGTTGCTTTAAAAAAAATAAGTATGTTATATTCAGAGGCAGGAGGCGAATCTCTCTGTTCTACTGTGAAGAGTGGCAGGGAGATTGTTTCACCTAAATTGGAAGGAGCTGTAATCCTCCAGTGATGATTAGTTCGGGTTCACCTCAGCTCATATGGTCTCAGTCCATCCAGAGAGAAAATGGAGATGATGTTTCCCAAGAATGTGTTACTTAAATGTTCTCATTTAAAAAAGAAAGCATAAAAATGACATTCAAATACTGCCTGATAGCCAAGAAAATGCATCTGAAGTTAAAAATATGAAAACTTGTACTCTACTCCAAATTTTGTAATTGATACGACTGTTTGAGACCCATGAATGAACTGACAACATTAAATTAACAGTAATTATATACAAACAGAAGTGTCACGAGCTTTCTGTTGTTCCACTACAGACTGAGCAGGACTCCAGGCCGCAGCCTCTTCATACACAAGGCCTTCCCTTGGATATCACAAGTTCTTACATGTGGCCATTCCCTCTGCCAGGAAACTCTTCTTCACCAGCTTAAAATCCTCACGAAATAAGCCGAGTCTACTTTCTTTTATTTCCAACTTCCATTTCAATGGAGAATCACGCCAGTCATGAAGAAAAATTTCTATTTCCTACATTCCAGACTACAAACCAGAAACCCATCTACACTGTCACCCTGGAGGACCTATGGCACAACCCTTATCCATCAATGCCTTTTTGTCTCTGCTGAGTGACTTTCCAAGCTCTTTTAAAGTAGTGATGTCCAATTTGTATACAGTTTCAGCTTTTCCTCTGTGAAGCCACGAACTCCTTGAGGACAAGGGTCATGTTCTACATATTTTGACATCATTATGGTACCCAAAGATGTGCTTTCAACCTAATAGAAATAAATCTTGACTGAACATATTTAATTTAACACATACTTACATAGTGCTCACTCAACAGGAATCTGTTCTGTGGCTTTTACAAATATTAACTCCATGGAAACTTATAACAACCCAGTAGCATAAGTGTTATTTTCTATTCCCATTTCACAAATGAAAAAAGAGAGGTTAAGACACCAGCCAATGTTCACACGAGTAATAAATACCTGAGTCAGAATTCAAATCCTGGCAGTGTAACTCCAAGAGCAGTCTGTATTCTTGATCACCCTCTTTCTAGTCTGTCTCTGAGTGAATAAATAAATGAAGGCATGAACAGGACTACCTTGGATAAATTGTTTGGAGTACTGTACTTGCTTCAATAGCAGCAGTTACTCATTGGGAAGTCATTGTAGTGACAGACTGTTTTCTACCCTAACTATACTGGAATCAAGTGTTGCCCATTTTCTATTTACACGGCTTGAACTGTGAAAGATTCTTGCTTTCCATCACTCTCTCCCTTACTCTTCTATGCTGATTCTCTTTCACATCCAGTTAATTTTGAAATCTTGACACCCCTTTTCCAGCTTATACTGTATTTTGGTGTTATATTTTTTGCCAGATGCTACTTTCTAAAATTACATCATCTGCAAATTTAATGATGCACACACAATTTCACCATCCAGTTGAATGAGAAAAATTCTTCTTTGGGGAATATTGACCAGGCTAATTGTTGGATATGTCATGCAGTTATTTACTTGGACAGGAGATTAAGAAATTAGTCCTGAGTCCTTTAAAAATAGACACCATCTCATAGGTGTACTACACAGGTAATATTTCCATGATTCAAAGCCCAGCATTAGGAATTTAACTGAATACAAAAATTCATAGATACTTGGAAGTATATTATTATACAACTCAAATATTATTAAGAAACATTGTATTTCTTTAGGTCTTCTTTAATTAAGTAATATGAAATTTCCATTTGGCCAAGCTGGTGGGAAGTTAAGACTTGGTCATTCTTGACTCTCCTTCACCTTTCTTAATAATCTCATGAGAATCTGGAGACCTAACTGATACTCAGAAGGTGGAGAAGGGTGTCTAGTCTCAATCCATTGCCGTCATGGATATCCTCAGCTATCCAGGACAGTGTGTTCCCCTAAAGTCTAGGGACAAGTTGTTGATGGCCCATTACAAGGCACAGGAATGTTTTCCAAGACTGTCCCTCCATGCTTGGGATCCACATTTCTCCTCAACTTTCTGCCATTCCCTTGAGATATATCTGGGTCAAAATTCCTGAGTTGTTGAAGTAACTGCATGCTTCTCTGTCTTTCCCAAGTAATTTTCTACCTTAGACATCCCTTCCCTTCCTTTTGCTTTCCTTCTGTTTAGAAACATTCAGTATAATTCCTTCTATGAGTTCAGGTGTTTCCAGAAGACAAGAAGAACCAATGACTATAAACAAATTTGCTTTCAGCAACAAACCATTCATTGGGCAAGTGGCAGTGAGAGGGGAAATATAGGGAGAAAAATACTAAATTAGCATATGAATAAATTATTCTGCCATACTTCATAACAGGGTTCTTGCTGTTTTAGCCAAGGGGAAAAGACGTTTTTGCCGTTCAAAGATATCAACATGTGATTTTGCCAACTGAGTACTATCAATAAAAGCCTAAAAAATTCAATGGATAGGGTTTATCTGTCGTACACAGAACTCCTTTCAGAACTGGGACCAATGAGAAAGAAATCTGGCTTATGGGGAAACTTGTTCCAGGAGAAAAATGAGACAAGTTGGACCACAGAAAGTAAATGCATTCCACCAGTTCATTGAAGACTCATGGAAGGCAAAAGCTATAGAAACGCAGCGGGTGAAAAATTAGACACAATCTCAAAACTGGTGCTCTTCTCTGCTTTCAGGGACAGAAAAGAACGTTGAAGTGAAATGAGGACACGTAGGTATAGCTCTGCATGGTGTGCGTAAGAGTTGGTGTGTCCGCCATGCTACCTCACAACAGGAGCTTCAAACAGGAAATGCTTAATAGATGCAAATCCATGAAGCTGTCCAGCCTTGGCCTCCATCTGGAATTTCTTACTTGGGGGACGCTAGAAGAGTAGTAACATTTTAATTCCTCAACCTAACTGGTACCCAGCTCTTTATTACACCACTAATCACTCCACTACACCTGATGTTCTTACTTATGCTCAACCACTTAAAAATGGAGCAGTCTTAATCCAGGAGGAAGGGGTGGTGGTCTGGAGGGGCACAGGTTACAATGTATCACTAGCACACAGCCTTTTCTTGCTTTTTGTTGAACTTACACTTGGGATGGATCAATGTTTACAATTCTCAAGGGCATCATAATCATTTGTTTGAAGTCTGCTTGTGATTTATAGGTCATGTTTATTAAAGTTGATATAAAAGTTTATGCAGGGATTTAATCCCCAGGGCTTTAGCAAATAACCATCATCATTCAGTGGGAAGTGGGTGGCATGCCAGCTGTCAGCTCTCATTTTTCTGAATGCATATTTTCTTATCATACCTCTTACATCCATAAGACTGTCTGACACACCACAATGGGGGTTCTGGAGGAGGGAAGAGTTAAACTGCTTTATGGAAAAAGAGAGTATTTTTATAAGATACTATAGAATATAATACCTTAATCTGAAAGAAACAATAATAGAATGTCATTTTTCACCAAAATTTCTAAGGACTTCTAACCAATTTCTCTAAAAAATTGGTATAAATTTTTGTCACCTCATTTCTTTTACCTAAAAGGTGAGTGAAAAAACATATGAAGGATTACTACTATATTTCATGAAATGTAATTTAAATCATTATTTTCTGTTCCGTTAAGGAGAAAAACTGCCACCAATTAAACTGACACAATGTTTTCTTATCACTTAATATTTATGTATTTCTAAGAAATATTTTGAAACCCATTTTACATATAGATTTTATTACATCTTTCTTTTCTGTTTCTGTGCCTTTCTATGTTCATAATAAAATTTCAATGTCAACCTATGGAGTAATCTTTATTAAGCCATCTGAAAAAGCAGTGTAGGTCAGCCTTTTTTTTAACATCAGCTGTGTACATAAGTCCAGGAAATAACGGTGACACAAACAGCTGTGATCAAGTTTGATCATGCATAGGTGAGCAATTATTCCACAACCACTACTTGATTAAGTGTGGTTATAAGACGTATCCCAGTTCAAAGGGTGAAAAGTTTACATCTCAAAATTAGTGAAATACAACATTTGGGTATGAGTAAATTTTTCCTGTTGCAAATACTTTGAGTGTGTTTGCATAACTCTGCATTTTCCCCCCAAAGATATGCTACCCTTTGAATAAGGCCTTGTGCTAAATGATGTTTAAAATGATGCTACCATTCATTATGCACTGCGAGTTGCTTTTCCAGTTGGAGAAATGCAGCGGTGATTCATTGACACTCCCACACCCAGTCCCCTTGTGCAGAAATAAGCTCAGCTTACTAAGTGTATATTATTTCACCAAATCCAAATACAGAATGTTGGTGTATCATTAAAACTTGATAAATCTTAACCTATCTTCACACCTAAGTGACAGATAATCAGAAATGATAATCAGAAATCAAAGATGCCTCTTTAAGATTTCTAACCAGATCCTTACATGCAGTTTTTAAAATGTTTCACAAAGTTTGGATATTTAAAAGGAAATAAATTTGGATATGGGATTTAAATACTAATGAGAGCCAAATTAATATCCATCAAAATTAGGAGAAATTTGGTTATTTACAAGAGAAATCAAAGAGAGAGAAGCTAGAAAGGAGACTCAGATGCTCAATGAGGTGGCACAGTCAGTGGGAAAGTCCCCGCGGTGGGAAGTTTAAAGAGATTGAGGAAGAAAAAACATTACTCAATATTAAGTGGGCTTGTGTTGCTATAATATGAATCCTTCCATTTGTCCAGACTTCCTGTACAACCTGTTATGCACACAAGGACATATAAGGGGATGTGTGTGATATGAAAAAGAAAATAAAAAGAGGTTCATTTTCCATATTTGAGGAAATTAGTGCATAATAGAATAGTAAAAATGCTTAACCTGAATAGATTCAGTAGAACCAGGAGCTCAGTCATGACTGAACACAAAAACAAGTCTCTTCAATATTCTCAGAAATCCTGGGGGAAAGCCTTACTGATTTTCTGTAAGTGATAGAATGAAAGTCTTAGGTATTCTTTTCTACAGTTTAAGTGCCAGCTTGCTGCCAAGTGGCCTGTAGGTTTAACACAGTTTAGCACAGATGCCTGGCTGGGCAGGTGGGACAATGGATAGAAAGGCAAAGGAAAGCAAGGGTCAGGGTCCAGCCAAGAAGTCAGCTACCAAGGACTTACACAGGTGTCATACTCTTGCTCCTCAGTGGCCAATTAAGACCAAGGCACAGCCCTGGAGGGTGTGACTCAGTTGGAGCATAAACTGAAAAATCATGGGTTCAATTTCCAGTCAGGGCACATGCCTCGGTTGCATGTTTGGTCCCTGGTCGGGGTGCATTTGACAGGCAACTGATTGATGTTTCTCTCTCACATCGATGTTTCTTTCCCTCTCTCCCTTCCTTCCTCCCCTTCTCTGAAATCAATAACCATGTCCTCTGGTGAGGGGGAGAAAAGATCAAGCCTAATTGAAAAAAAAGAGGACTCTGATGGTAATAATAAAAAGAATTTGTGCTATTAGAAAAACGAGCCTAGAATAAGAACCTATTCTTATTAGAATAAGAGCCTAGATAGCCACCTTCTTATTGTCCTCTTCTTAGGCTCCAGCCTTTGGGCTCCTGACCTCTGGTTTAGACTACTCCCACTTCTTTCTTCCAGTTTTACTCAATCTACCATAGTTACCCTGTGCACACCACATCCTGGGATGACCTAGGAAATGTCTGATAGAGCACTTGGGATTCATCCCAATGCATGTATCCCACTCTATGTTTTAATCAAGGATCTCCTCTTGTTTTTGCTGGAGCAAGGTCGATCTTGGCCATTGTTCTTGTTTGTGACATCTGGCTCTGATCTTCCATCTTCGTGATCAACAAAGCTAACTAGTGACTAGAATCATGTGGCCAAAGCCCCTCAATTCCACAGTTCTCAGTCACCTCTATTTACCAATACAGGAGCAATGTGCCGCCTTCTAGCTGGCCAGATAGTGCTGGATCTTAAACATTTAGGTTCCAAAGAATAGTACTATTTTGTAGAGGATAGCGTCAGCATAGAGTAAAACAAATAAACAAAAACAATGTTAAGTCCTTTTAAAAGGAAGCTGCACCTGCTTTCATCAGAAGCACTCTGTAGGAATGTTGTAGAGGAGTCAAACATTAATCTCTGGGTAAGACTAGCTCATTATCAATAGATAGGTGTCATGAAAACAGCAAGTTCAGGGGGAGAAGGTTAACCTGCATGCAGTGAGAAGCACAACCAAGGCTTGTTTCCATTCATACTACCCTCCAGCCAAGTGACCTCTTAACATTTTTAATCAGGCATCTTTACACAATTTTTTAGCACCATCTTCAAATATAAATATTTACTTATATGTTTATAATATGTATGCATGTGTGTGGGGGAGAGAGAGTGATATAATGAGGGTTAATATATAATAAAGACTAAACCAATGAAGATATTAAAATATCTTGTTAATTGTGATGGCTTCACATTATAAGTTAATATTTCAGGGTACAGTATATGCTCATAGTGGGGATCATCATCAATGTGAACGCCTACAAAATCACTTTTCAAATAGTCTTTTCAGTAATTTTAAATTTTGCCACTTTTGTGTCTGATCTGATTAATCGGGTCTTTGTTTTCCTTTGTGAGGAGACTGATGAAGGAGTGGAGGTGGACACTAAGCATGGGATCAGGGTCATTGCTGCTAATATCTCCACTTTATCATGTATCTTAAAAAGAGCCATTTAAAGCCACTTGTCCATTTTGTAAGAATTGGTTTGGTTCCAACTTTATAATGAAAGTGGACACTCCCTTCCCTCAGGAACCCTACCCAGGTGGCAGAATGAGCAAGGATCAATGTCCATGTCAGCTACGTACTGGCAATACTTAACTTCTTTCTTCATCTCTGTACTAAGAAGTAGATTAATAAGAGCCCCGACATTTTTTCTGCGCCCCAATGGATCGTTTGTTTAACCCACTGGCATGTCAAATCCAACTTCGGAGATTGCCATCTAAACAACTGAATTCATCTCATAGTGTGAACATTGGAGGAACTGGAAAAAAACCTCAAGTTTAAGAATTTGACTCATTTTTTTAACTCTCATCTTAATATGGGTATGAGGGTAGGGTGGAATTTCTCTTGGAAAGAACTAAAATTATACTCATATATTTTTAAATATTTTCTAAATGTACTAGTAATTCATTCCAGTACTTCTGTTGATGCCCAGCTTGGGGCTGAAGACCATGCAGATGCTACAAGAACAAAACAACAATTGGCAGCTGTGCACTACAGGGCAATCAAGGACGAGGTGTTGCAACCTAAATAGTGAGAGCAAAGAAATGTACCTGGTGGTGATAATGATTAGGAAGTGTATCCAACAAAAGAAATAAAATGGACTGGGTTATTTTAAAGGAAAGACTGTCACTCCCTCCTCTGAGAAGCAGATAACATTATAATTGTTAATATAGGGACCCGTGAATAGATACCTGTCAGTCCACATACCCACTAGGGCAACATGCTGGACCGCTTCTGGCATGTGACCATACACGTCCTTACTCCTAATATCTTCATTTGTAGTAGTGCAAAGATACTGTCTCTGAAGAGTATAAGACAGAGCATTGTAAATAATATTTTTATTAATGCCCAACCCAGATCCTGCTTGTGACTTCTTAGGAAGACTGAAAACCACTAATCTGATTACACGAGAGTGACAACTTGAGATTCATACATAGCACAGCCTTCCTGAAAACAGACATTC
Source organism: Macrotus californicus (assembly GCA_007922815.1). Classification (NCBI taxonomy): domain Eukaryota; kingdom Metazoa; phylum Chordata; class Mammalia; order Chiroptera; family Phyllostomidae; genus Macrotus; species Macrotus californicus. The sequence continues at coordinate 13,589 of VMDR010018828.1, forward strand.
ACTATTTTTGTTTCTCTATGATTCTTAGTACAATTCCATGAAGACATTCTGAGGTGGAAGAAGCCTTTACCAATATGACATTTTGCTATAAATTTCCCACATTACGTTTTAGCTGGGACTTGGTAAGGCAGGGGCACCCTGTTGTTATATTCTCAGGTCCAGCAACTCTGGGTTAGGATGAGGGTGATGTTCGCTAATACTACATTCCTCAAGTTAAGAGCGAGAATGGATTCTTGTTGCCCCAAACATACCCCTCTCACTTGTGCAGGGTGAGAAAAAAGGTCAAAGTGAGCACAACTGCAGTAACCAGTTTGACAATCCCCCAGAAAATAATAAATGTTAATAATCACACTCCCACCCACATTCAATTGGCCAGGACTCATTCACATGAAAACAACATAATTGCAATGAAAGCTGTAAAGTGTGGCATTTCCATGCTTCTAGAAAAAAAAATTGTGTGGTGAAACACAGCATTGTATGTGCCAAGTAGGTAACAGACACTCAATCTCAAGAGTAATCAGAGGAATGCAAATTCAAACATCAGTAAAATACCACTTACCCCCATAATATCATAGAGAATTAGAAAGTCAAGCAATACAATGGTGTGTGGAAATAAGAACCATCATAGACTGCAGGTGGATGTCTGAACTCATTTTGGTGAACAGTTTCATAGCAGTAAGTGCCCTTGAACATGCGCATGTTCTAAGACCCAGCAATTCTGTTCCTGAGTACACGTCCTGTGGTAACTTTCAGAAACCCACATCTGTACACAGATGTTCTTTGCAGGGTTATGGATGAAAATCAAGGCAACCAAAAGCTGCAGCAATAAGTAAATGAATAAATAAAATGGAGCATGTGTGCAATTAACAGAACATTATTCAGTGATCAGAAGCAATAATATATATTTTTTTCATTTTACTCTTTTTATTTTGCACAATAAAAACAATAATCAAGACAATATGCTTTTTTCATATTCATATGGATTTTAGGAAATTATTGCTTTTCTCCTGGAGAAATAACCTACAGACAAAAATGGAGTAGTACTATATTGTGAAATCTGCAATTCCCAGAAAACCAACAGCTTAATGGGGAGGTGCAAACATATATAAATTAAGTGAAAAAAGTAAAACAGAATGAGATTTGTAGCAGATATTCTTGATGTAAAATTTTGAGAACACACTATACATCTTGAAAGAATACATATTTTATAGAAATAAATGGAAGCTAGATTGCAAGGACATACACAAGAATAGGTGCTTACGAGGTGGGAGGTGAATGGAAGAAAGCAGAAAATAATACAAGAGGACGGCATACACAACCCGACACTTATTAGTGTGTCAGCGACTAAAAAGTCTGCTCTGCCACCACTGTGTGTACTGCACAGGAACCAAGGGAACCACTGAAACCATATATATATATATTATGATCATTCCTCCTACTTCTGAGTCACATGGAATCACATGTGTTCGGACTTAGTGTCCACGCCGCCTTTGAATACTCTTCCAATAATAGTTCACAGAGCAGGAGAGCTGGGGGACCAGAGGCTCATGTGTTCCAACCCTCATTTCACAGATAAGAAAACAGACTGTAAGCAGTCAGGGAATCTTCAAGGCCTCCTTTTCATATCTGGGTTCCTTTTCATATGTGGATTTTAAGTTCATATGAGGAATTTGTTGCCTTTTCCAAATACTGTCTTTCCTCTCCACAGAGTTGCTTCACATTCAGCAAAAATAGGAGCTGAGGAGGATTCAAACCAAAACTATTTTAAGTGTAAAAATCTAGGCTGATACTAAAAACATGTTTTTTAACTTATTTAAATTGCGCACATCTGCATTTATTTGTTTTCAGACTTTGTAGGTTCTGTGGGTGGTGGCCCAGGGAAAAACGCGCAGACATTTGCTCTGGGACCGCTCAGTGTAAACAGCATTACCCTGGCAGATCGGAATGCGCAAGCTAAAAACCAACAAGGATTCAGAATCCAGACCCACAGGCAGCCTATGCGCTTGAAGGGTCCCTGACTTCCCTGTTTCATTTCCCCCACTGAAGAACACGTGCTTCTTCAAAAGAGGCAAAGACCTTTACTAGTACTTTCAATTAACTACTGCTTCATGTCCTGGTCACAGCCATTTACTGCCAAGTTGCTGTTTGGGCAACAGTTAATTATCAGCTGTCTGGACTAGCTCACCGTAAACATATTACAGTGTTTCATCACTCATGTTTTATTTAATTTCACTTGTCATCAAGGTCCTTGATTGGAGCTTTGTGATTTAGTCTGAAAGAGGTGATTTTTACTCCTGTTGAAAACTGCTTGTCATTCAATGCATGCTCTGTTCCAAAGGCAAGGATGATCCTCTCCCACCCAGCAGGGCAAGATCTGGCGCTCTCCATGGACACGTCAAGGAGCTGGGCCATTTATTCTAATCTTGATGCTATGGCAAGAAGCTAAATGAGAGACACATGGTGGTGTTCGGGTGGTATAATCTGTCTTCAGTTAATAATGATATTTCCAGTGTGGGATTAGTAATGAGAAGACCCCAGGATACTGCCCAAACTTCAGATGTGAAGAATTAGTGAGCTCCCATATAGGATTTGTGGACAATGAATTAAACTTCAAAGATGAGATACAGTTTTCCATGGAGATGTTTGTTTTGCTGGATGCTCTGGCAATGATACAGAGCACTCATATTCAACACACAGAAACATATGCAAACACTGAGATACACCAAATGATTTTCTCAGTACACTGGTCTTTGGCCCCCTGGTCAGCCCCCTTATGATGCCAGTGGAATAACCTGGAATAAGCCCCAGTTCTGACACTCAGGTGAGTGGAGACAGGTATGAGAAAAGTCCTTCACTGTGAGGTTTGTCAGGCAGCAAACAGACTCCTGCATGCCTCTGTTCCTCTCTAACATGGACAAGGCATGTGCAAAATATGCTTCCTGCAAAGGGAGACCACACCCCTAATGCCTTCCTGTTCAATGCCTGTGGGCTGCTTTCCCAGACAGAAAAGACAGATTTTAGCCCTGATTCTAAGAAGGAGCTCAGGAAGGAGCTTCCCACTTGAAGACTTTGCCTAGCCCATGAGGCTCTTCAGTACAACTTGAGTGCATCCTTCTTCAGTGGGAATAAATAAATAAATAGACAAAAAAAAACCCAACACCATAAAGTCAGTAAATATGCCATGTCTTTAGAACATGAATTTTGCCCAAAGTTTTTATGTCTATTATATTCCTCCTACTCAGATATTAGGCATTAGCAGCTAGCATCATTGGGAGCTGATTCTAACTTTCTATAGTATTGGAAACAACCCTTAGCTACTTAGCCCAGGATTATCTGCTTTTGTACATAAGAGAAAGAAAGGGCTCCAGTTGCAAAACAGTTTATTAGAGGACTTATTATCAAAAAAACAGCACGACACTGATAATAACCATGCTTTTCATTTGTAAATGTATAATTTTGCCGTTAATAATCCATAAAATGAATTATTATACTCATCATCAACGGTTATCAGTCATCCTAAATGAACTGAGCAACTATCAGCACTTAGTAAAGGTGGGAAAGGGAGAGGAGGTGAGTTACACACGGCCTGTCCCCTTGAGTGTACTGCAGGAGTGCATGCGTACTTGAAATATTGGCACGGTAAGAAAAACACCAGAAGTAGCAGAATGACCAAAGGGCCACAGAAGCCTGGACTAGGGAGTATACAGTGTCTATGTAAGCACATACTTGTCCCAAATATGTGTACTGGAATAATTGCAAAAACTGAGTGGGAAAGATTAATAGCTTTTATAACCAAACACTTTCTTTATCTCTTGTCAAATAGCTTCGGGCAAGTTGTTTGGGTGAGAAACTGATATGATGTTGGTCCCGAAGTTGATTATAAGTTTCACAAGGGCAAGAATGCTGCAGTCTTATTCACTGCTATGTTTCTACTTATCACAGCACTCAAAAAGTAATGCCAACATAAGGTAATTTTAAGTGAAATTGCTTAGGAAGAGGGAAAGAAGGTGCAGAAGAAACTGTGAGAGAGACCCCACAAGAATATAGGGGTGGTCTGACAGTCATGAGATACAATGCCAAGGACAGGAGGGGATGACTTGGCCACATGTGCAGGCTGGAAGATGAAGGGAGGTTGGCTAGGGCAAGGGTCTAGCAGAAAAAGCTGGATTTTGGGGGGTCCCTACTTTTAGCTCAAAGTTCTGGGTGCCCAAGAAGGCACACCCTGTGCTTGAGATGGAGGCAAATTACGTCAAGAGGGAAAATCAGCTCTTGATTAACGCAGAAAGTGTGTAGAATACATACATGGAAGAGGTTAACAATTAAGGACCCAGAGGCAGAGCGATTGACAGAGGCAGGGCTGGCTAAGGAAACAGGGGTTGAGTGGGAGCTGAGTGTGAGTGTGACAAAAGGTGGGTGCCTGTAGCAGTTTGACTGGAGATTGTGCTACACACCGATGATGGAGGAAGGGTACTGGCATGAGGACCAGAGCAAGGGAGACAGACTTGAGTGGAGCTAACCAGCCCCAGGGTTCTACTAAGGGAAAGCTGCTCCGATTACCTGTTCCTGTCATTCCCAGGTGGGAAAAGGTCAGCAGCAGCCTCAATCAAGTCTCTGCTCCTAGAAGCTAGGGAAGCTGGATCCTGCTCTGTGATGTCTGCGTTAACTCTGCAAAGCTTCCTCTGACCTTCCAAAGCCTTGGAAGTCATGCATTACTTCCACAACCTTCTGGTTATCAGGAAGTCTCTAAGGCCCACTCAGATTCATAGAAAGGGAATTACACTGCACTTCTTGAAGGGCAAACAGCAAGATCACATTGTCAAAGACCATGGTGGCCACTTTGGAACATGCCAAATGCCACACACCCTTACTGTAGCCAAAGCAGAAAATTTTTTTCCCAGTCCTCTGAGTAAATAAAGCCACCTCTGCCCAGTTACTTAACACTCTAAATCTAAGGATCATCCTTGCTTCTTCTCTTTCCTGCACTCCCACATTTAATGCAGCATTGCCAGGTTCTTTCAACTCTGCCACCAAAACAACTCTCAAAAATATGCACTTCTCTGCATCTTGGTTGCAACCACCCTGGGGCAAGCTATCGCCATCCCTCACTTAAACCACTGCAGTAGCCCGAAATTGATCTCCTTGCTTCAGTTCTTGACTCCTGTAATGTATGTGTTATAAATAGATTAGTACATTTAATTCTCGTACATAAGGTCATACCACTCCCATGCTTAAAAACTTATGATG
>VMDR010018829.1:0-18832 GCA_007922815.1 Macrotus californicus
ACCTACATTAACCTTTTGCAACTCTTTCAAAAAACAAGGTATATACATTAAAATAAAAACTTAATAAATTCGAACTTTAAACATTCCATGCTCTACTTCCCCCTTCTAATCTTTCTAGTTTACTCTAATACCCCAACTGCATCAATCTCTGTCCCCATGGCACATGCAATCCATTGATCCTACCTGACTTAAATGCATGGCTCCGCACCGTACCATTCAACTCACACAAGCGCTCAACTGCATTGCTCTTTCCTGTATGCCTAGTGGAACTACGATGCAGATTAATCTGCTCTTTGCCCATGGAATGCCTGTACCTTTACAAGAAAATGTAGATGCAAAAAACACACAATTAAACAGAATGGATATAAGTTATTAACCTCAAGTGTTCTAATTCTGTTTGGATGCATAATTTGTACCCCTGGTCATTTACTCTTGCATTCTCCTTGACAATTATTTCATGTTTTCATTTTTTCCCTGAAGTCTCCCATTTTTCTTTCCCTATTCTCACTCTCACTGCAAACTTGAAGCAATAAGACAAGAACTTACTAAACTCTCCTCATAACATGTACTCACCAATCTGTTTCTGCGTCCTTCCACTCCTATTGTGGATAAACTGCCCTTCTACACAAACGCCATCCTTCTACCAGCATACTAGATGCCATCTCTCTCATATAACCAGAACAATGCTATTACCATTAAAAAATTACCATTTTTCTCTTTGAAGTCATTCATGTTTCCCTGTTCATTGGATCATTCCCAGAACTTTGCAAATATGTTATTATTTCTCCAATCTGTGCAAATTTTTCTTTATATGATCCCATGTTTCACTCTGGTTATACTGTTCTATTTATTTATTTCCCCTCAAAATAAAATCCCTTGAAATAGATGTTGATATTCACTATCTCCAGCTTTTCTCCTCTACTTCTCCCTTGAACCTGTCAGGATTTTAAATGTACAGCTCTACATACAATTGTTCTTCTCACTCTGGCTGGTGTGGCTCAGTGGATTGAGTGCCAGCCTGCAAACCAAAGGGTTGCCGGTTCAATTCTCAGTTAGGGCACATGCTTGGATTGTGGGCCAGATCCTGAGTATGGGGCATGTGAGATGCAACCACACATTGATGTTTCTCTCTCCCTCTTTCTCCCTCCCTTCCCCTCTGTATAAAAATAAAAATAAATAAAATCTTTAAAAAATTGTTCTTCTCAAGGTCCTCGAACCTCCATGTTTCTAAATCAAATCCTTTGTCCTTAGCCCTCAACTTACTTGACCCATTGTTGATATTTGATATTGTTATTCACTCTCCAGTCCATGAAGTACTTTCTTTGCTTGACTTCCTGGTTAAGGCAGTCATCTGAATTTACTTTTATTTTCTCAATATTTATTCCCAATCCTTTTTACTCATTCTTTATCAGTTCCCTAACTTGAAATGCTAGCATATCATATGACTCAGTCATTGAATCTCTTCTTTTCTCCTTCTACACTCACTCCATAGGTGGTCTTGGTGCTCCTCATGGAAGTGGTATCCAGCTAACTGCCAAAGAGTAGTGTTTCCCTTCCTCAGTGTAGAGTTGTTCTTTGGGATAAACTTCTCAGACACAGACTATATTTCCAAGTTCTTCTCACAAATGATTATGATCATTAGTCTATTTCTTGACAATGGAATGTGAACAGAAGAGTTCTGTACACCTCAAAAATTTCCCATTGGCATCATTTCTTTTTCCTCCATACCAGTGGGGTGATGATACCAACTGGAAACCTCTATTAGCCTAGGTCCTTGAATGATTGTGTGAACCCCTCCAACAAGCCTATCCCCATTCCCTGCTGTGGAATGGACTATAAAGAAATGAGACATTTTTATTAATTTAAGATAGTAAGTTTAGAGGCTTAAGTTTCAACTCTTTCACTTGGGAGCAGTGTTTTTCTATAATTGCAATGGGTACTACCTTAATTATATAAATCAATCTATTACTGGCTGATGATTCAGACATTTGTATGTCCATTCTGAGTCTCTCTCCTAAACCCCAAATCTGAATATTTAATTGTCTTTAACACTTCCACTTGGAGATCTAATAGATACCTTAAGTCTACTATCTCCAAAGTTCCTAATAAACATCCCTCTAACCCACTTCCTCCTGAACCTTCCTTGCCTGTGTTAAAGAAACAGAGCTTTCTTAGAGCAACTTCATCCTTCCAGTGGCTCAGAGAAAAAGCTTACTATTAACCTATATTATTCTTTTTCTCTCACCCTCCAAATCTGGTCTTTTGTAATAATGATAACTCTAACTTGAAAATATATCTGGAATTTTAATATAGTCAGCACCCAACTACTTCTTACCACTCTTCCAGCTACCACAACACACTAGCACTACATTTTGTTTGGAAGGTGATGGAAACCTCCTAACTTACATCTCTGCTTTTGTCCTTGCTCCCCTAGAGTCAAAACTGGAGGGATTCTGTTAATATAAAACTCAGATCACCTGATTTGTTTCTGCTCAACCTTTTAAAGATTTCCCATTGGCAATGTAAATGCCAATTTCCTTGTAAGAGCCTCTAGAGCCCTGCCGGCTTAGGCCCCAATTCCCACCTCTAAATTTTCACAACCGTTGACATTTATTTCTCTTGTGGCTTCTGTCATATTAGAGGTATTCTCATAACCTAGGAGAGTAAAAAGAGACTTCTCTTCTAGTTTCATCTGTCACTTAGAGACTGAGTAGCTTTTGATCAACTTTATTAACTTTTCTGAGTCTCAGATTTCTTATATCTAAACTAGGGGATATACAACTCCCCATATAGGATTATGGGTTACTTGTCAGTAAAAAATACATACTGAAAATTCTAAATTCATGTTGACATTACCATCACTATCATTATTAACATCACCATTATCACCATCATCATCATAATTATCATCACTAGCATCCATCGTAATTATCATTATCCAGCATCATCACCATCACCACCACCATCATCACCATCACAATCATCATCACCATTATCACCATCACTGTCATTATTATCACTCTTTTTCTGTAGCATAGTGTTTACAGTATAGCCTCTGGGGACAAGTTGCCTATATTCAAACGTTGACTAGTTGTGTGACTTGGGCAAGTTATATAACTTTTCTGTATTTAGTTTTTTTCATTTTTGAAATAGACTGTACTAACAATATCAGTAATTTTAAAGGATTATGAGTATTAAATGAGATGATAGGTACACTGTTTGAAAAGGAGCCTGTCTCACTACACCACGTGCACTCAGCGAGTATCAGCTATTGTTGCTATTCTATCTACTCAATCATACTATGTAGTTTTAAAGAGCAAAATTTGCATGGTCCATCTGTGTACCTCCTGCAGGAATGAATGCTTAGCACAGAGTAGATTCTCAAAAAGTTAAATAAATACTTAATATTTGGTTGTAAAAATAAATTAATGAATGGATAAATTACAACATAGCACAACACTGAGTTTTATACTAATATTTTTTAAGGCATTTGCAAGTCTTAAGGCTGATAATCAGAACTGTAGAAGTTCAGGGATGGTAGGGAACATGGAGGTTCAGAGGTATTTACATTAGATTCTGCTCCTCCCCTTTGGGAAAACTTGAGAAAACCACAGGAACAGTCCTCTGTGGATAGGCTGGAAGCAGCTGATGAGATTTTCTCAGTGAACTCATTAAGATCTGCAATAGCATGCTTTTTAGAGTTACCTTTGGACAGATAAACGGAAACTCAAAAAGCTTTAAGAAATTGCTCAAGATCAATGAGCTGTAACAAGTTGTTGGGGGAAAGCCCCAAAAGTCTAAATTCAGAATTGATTCCAAAGAATCAACTCATAGCCTTATTCAAATCTATGAGCTTTAATAGGAGAAACTTATATATACGAGCAAGACAGCTGCTCCCAGTGGTGGTTGGCTGGGAAAAATCCACATCCTTCCCAGGACAAGGTCTCTTTTTTATAAGGAGTTAAAAGTAAAACTATATGGTGGGTAGTCATATAGACCACCAGAAAGAGTAATGCACTTCTGCATTAACAGATAACATCAGGCAGTTATTACACTCTATACATTCATTAACCGCTTTCTACAGGGTATAATGTTTATCTTTGGACAGCATTCTGGTGTTCAGGGTAGTCAACTAAGCCTGAGGCTACTCAGAGTTATGAGTCCAACATTTCCAATATGCCTTTGCTGCTGGAGCCATATTGCATCTCAGTGAGTTGTGCTACAGAAATAGATGGAAATGCGTGGGTGAAAATTGATGTTTTAAACTTCACTTCCTTTATTTACAGGTTTGGTTTTGGTCAGATTTCTGTCTATTTTCAGTATTTCCAGCAGTTGATTAAATTCTAGAATATAAAATGAAACATACATTTGCAAATGGTCTCCTCATTTTTTAATTCCTGTTTTTAGAAACATCTTTATCATGATCCTAAAGTGTGGCACAATGTGCCATTCCCCTGTGTAACAATTTGGTATACTGATTATTTTGAGCTGTATGTATTTGAAAAATAGAAAATTCAGGGAGAGGCTTTATCTGAACTCCCTTTATCTACCTAAAGACAACGCCTCCAAAAGGAGCTCAATAGTCATAAATCTTCTCCCTAAGAGTTTCATCAACTAAGAAAGAAGATTGACCTGTCATTGGTGAGAAGGCTAGAAACTGGTACCAGACAACCTGTGTCACAAACTATCATATCTCCCATTTATTCTTCCAGAGCCCATATGTCTTTCCTAAAAATTATTTACTCCTTCCTAAGAGGCTACATGACCCATCTCTGTTTCCTACAAAGATGCTATTTTATTCTGAATTCTAAGCCACTCCTGGATAGTCCCCATATATACATGAGGTATACATGTTAATAAATTTCTGTTGGTTTTTAACTCTTGCTTACTTTTTGTTACAGAGGTATCAACTAAAAATTCAGAAAGGTAAAGGAAACAGTATCCACCCCCCAACCCCTTACAATTCCTTGAAGAAATATTCTTATTTACTGGATTCTCAAAGGCACAAAGTAACTTAGATAAGGGTGCCTATCAACTGTCGAGGCTCTATAAATTGATGAATGAATGTGCCTTATATGTAATAATGAATATTATTCACAGGTTCCTATGAGTTGGTTGTCTCTTTGTTTTGTGACTGCATTGTACATCAGAGTTCAGATATAAATGGAGAGAGTTTGAAGGACAGAAAGTATCTCCTCCCACACATGACATCACAGTGCCTGAGAGGAATCAGAATATAGATGTCTGTTTCTTTTACACAGATGTGTTGCATTCAAATCCTAGATTTTTAAAGCCTTTTACAAAAAAAACAAAATTTCTTATTCCAAGTATCTTATTTTATGGAGGAAAACTGAGGCTCTGAAAAGCTTAGTGGTTAACTAGCTGAAGACAGAAACTTATTTAAATATACTTGGAGATTTAAATATTAAAAATACTGTTCTTATTTATAATCTTGGATTTGCAGAAAGTAGCTTTTCCTATAGCAAAACATTTCTCTGCTGAAATAAATATTTCTAGCTAAAAGATAAGAATGTAATGGCGGGCATATCAATAAAACATTCTCACCATTGATAGGGCTGCTCTTTTTTATAAAAAAAAAGTGAAGCTAGTTGAGACTTTAAGAACTTTCAACTATAATAACAAAATCAATACATGAACAATTCTACTAGTGCTAGCTTTTTATAGACAAAGATTTTTAATTGAAGTATCCTTACTAAACTAAGGGTTAGCATTTATACAATGCATGTTTCAAGGAATGAAGGAGTTAAATATGAATATTATAAAAATGTATAAGAACAATGCAAAATACCAGTTCTAACTATTACCTAACTATCCTCTCCTCTGAAACAGAGTGTGGACTGGATCCTAAGGGAGCTGCTTATCTGCGGAGAAAGTGCTGGTGCCCTGCTGTGGTGCAAGGGCACCAGTGCCACTTATGAACAAGTGACTTGTCTCTCAGCCTTCACTCTACATTTAAAAAATTGAGGATAATACACTAAACCTTTGGAGATCTCTGCCTGCTCCTCCACATAAAAAATCCTGACAGGGGACAGGGTAGTCAACATTCAACAACTTCATTAAGCTCCAAGCTCTGTGAGGCAAGAGACACAGTTAAATCAGGGTTCTTTAGAGCTTTCCAGGGTGTGATTTAAGATGAGCTTTGCTCTAGATGATGATACTAATTTCCTCTGTACGGATTACAGTTTTCCTATTTTTAAGGTACACTTTTTCATAAGCTAAATTTTCAAGTCCTTTGCAATTTTTGTGGTGCCAGAGATACTGTACTGCTTAATGAATAGGATTCAGGAGAGATATTCTTATTACAGGATTCCATTAAATACATTCATAGTCTAATGGACTACTTTAGATTAAAGGGAAGAAAAAAAGATTTTCAGTTTCTTTGAGAAGTTTCATATGTTCCTAGGAAACACTTTTATGCTACTGTGTGAAGGTCAATCTCAAATCAGGTAATTACCATGTATGAAAATATTTAGAAATCCTGTCATGTGATTGGATTTTCACATCATTTGAATACAAAGGAAAAAAGGAGGTCCAAAACTATGAACCAGAATCATTTGAGGGAAACATTTTCATTGGAACCATTCATATCCATCCTGCAATTGGAACAACCATGGGAAAGGCCTGCAGCCAGAATCCCCAAGGTGGGAGAACTGTTGGTCAAATCACACATTTATTCATCCAGCACATTCTTAGGGGTACTTACTGTGCTTGAGGCATTGTGCTAAGAGCTAAGGATGAAAGAGTAACTCAAATAGGTATCCTTGCCTTTATGGACCTTTTAGTCTGGCAGGAGAAAGCACTAAATCACTTTAGATTAAGTGTTAAGAAAAAAAGGTATTGGGAAATATCAAAGGGTATAGATGGGGACTCTGATTAGTCCAGAAAGGCAGGTGTGAGGTGAGACTTCCTTGAGTCAGGTACCTCGGAGTTCAGATCCTAGAAGGAGTAAACAAGGTGAAGGGCAGAGAGGAAGAAGGTTTCTCAGTGCAAGGAACAGAATGTGCAAAGGCCCTGAGGTGAGAGGAAGCAGGCACATACACCATTGGCAGAGTATTGAGGAGGGTAGGAGAGGGGAGTGAGGTAGTGAACGGGAGAGGCAAATCAGGTGAACCACTGTAGGAGTTCAGTTTTTCCAAATGGCACTGAGAAGCTGCTGAAGAATTTCAACTTGATAGAGACATGATCTCACCTTCTTTCATTCCATGGGTACAGCAGTCCTAATCACAGGGACCTTGGAAGAAATGGCTCAGCCAAATCTGTGTCAACATGGAGGGATATTTAACGCTTTCTTATTTGCTTCCTGGAAAAGATGAAAAGAGTGCTGTTGTTGTTGTTTTTAACTAAGTCTTTTATCTTCCATTTATAAGAATAAATAAAAGAAAAATTTTTTCAAATGTTAAAAAAAATGTTGCTAACCTCTACACTAGTATAGATTTATAAAGTTAAAGCAATGCTAGAGTCTATAATTTCTATAGCTACTATGGGCAGAAAAGTCCCAGAAATGTAGATTTTTCATTCATCTTCTGGTTTATGCCACACAATCACTTTTAAAAGTATCCTGCGACTCAAACTCCTAGGTATTATTGTCTGAGTTTGCCCTTGCCCTACTATTGTTTCACTAAACTTGTAGAATTGGCCTAATTTGCTTACTTTAAATAAAACTTTATTCTACCATGGCTTTTGTGGACAATCCCTGAAACGTTCTCCACTATTCTGTTGGAAAGCACCTGAAAAAATAACCTGCTGTTTTTTGCAACTGCTCATGGGGTGGAGGATGGAATGGAAGCAGTGTTACTCTATGTAGGCCTGGACTTGAATTCCTTCTGCACTGTTACTTGATTTGTAAATGCAGGTAAGGCTGTATGCTTGCTCATTTGCTATTAAACACTTCTACATCTATAATTCTTCACTAATAAAGTGGGTGTAAGCATGTCTGTATTTCTGGGGGGGTTGTGGTTATTAACAAAAAGACAAATTCCTTACATGGATATGCAATATTTTAAAAAATAATTATTTTATTTCTTACAAGGAAATGTTAAGCACATATCTTTCATGAAAATTTCTATTGAACAGAGGAGAGGCAGATTTTTGGACAGCTCATCTATTCTTTTAAGCACATAATTAAATTCTGTTGTATTTTGAAACACTTAGGCTTTATAAAATACTAACTGAAGTGTTGTGTGCCATCTCCTAGAATCCTTCTCCCATGTTATCCTGGAATTGTCTCCTCATTGGTTGCTTTCATAGTGCACAGATGACCGATCCTTAGACACTTCTATTCAGCTGGAGGACTTACCTTCCCAGTACCCACTGCTGACAACTCATTGTTTTCCTGTTAGAAGTTTGGAAACAACAACAACAAAACTCATTAAATATTTAACTGCCAGGGGTTTAAGAGTAGGAGCCATATTTTGACACATAAAAAAAAATTAGAACAGAGAAATATTTCATTTCCTGAATATAAAAGAAAAAAGTGTTTGTTACTTGAGTAATAACTGTTCTACTTTTATGTTCCTTTCAGTTTCTGGTGATAAAGACGCTGGGACAATGAGATTGCACCCAGTGAGTCTAAGACGCCCTTGAAGAAGGCTGAGCTGAAAGAGGACACTGTCACCGGAAGATAAGGCTGTTTTAGATCCAGAAGAATCTCACTTCCTTTCCTTTCCTTCTTCTTCACCACAGCCGGTCCTGTAATTAGCGGAGCAAGTCAATCTGAGCTAATCTACGCAAAACACTGGTTTTCCACGAAATGATTATATTTTTCTTGCTCCCTGACATGTGCACCTCTAAACCTGAAAATAGAGGGAGATGTTTTTCTTTTATGTGACGGGGGCAGGGGGAAGAAAAGTGGACGTGACAGTGGAACAGTGAGTGAAACCAGTACAAGGTGGAAAAGAAGCGGATTCAGTAGGGGCGTGGGAACACCGAGTTCTGCACAGGTCGTTTCAGCGCGCAGTGAGAAAGCCCTGAGCAAGATCTGATAACTCTCGGGGCGGGAACAAAATGAGGCTTTTTCAAACTTTCTGTGCTGTCCTGTGCTATGCTGGAATGAGTTTGGGGCCTAGGAGCCAGGGCTGGGTTGGTAGCGCCCCCACCTGCGTGGCCCTGCGTCCTCTCTTGACCCTGAGTCTGTGCTCACTCCCTCTCCCCAAGCGCCAATGGACCGGGATGTCCTCTTGGAGAAGGCTTCGTTGTCAAAAGCGCCACGCGTGGGTCGCGCCTGCCACTTCACTGGATGGACGCCCGATACTGCCTCCGGGGCGGGGACAGCTCCTGCCGCCTTGTGCCTGGTGCGGCAATTCCAACCAGAGATCGCTGGCTACTGGGGTGGTGGATCTCAGGGCGCAGTGTCCGCGAGAGGGGAGCGCAGCCACCACCCACTCATCCACGAGGGTCCCGCGTCACCCATGGGCTCTGGCAGGTGAGCGGTGCCTCGACAGGTGAGAGGTGCCCCGGCCGAGTGCTCTGTTCCCCCGCCCCGAGGCACAGGCACCGCGCCCGCCCCGCCCCCGCTCCCGCCGTGGGCCGCCTGGGGCAGGGCCTGCAGCTGCGGTCTGTGAGCTGGGACTGTGCAAAGGCCGGCAGCCGGCGGCGAACAGCTGAGGGCGGCTGAGTGTGCGCGCGGAGCCAGGCACTGCACCCGCTCGCGGCAAGGATAGACCTGGTGGCTGCAGAGACCCGGTCTTGCGGTGCTGTCCCATGCGATGCACTGAGTGCTGGGGGACCCGGTCGTGGGGCTCTTTGGTAAGCTGTGAGCCCAGCCCATGGAGCTGGCAGGCACCCGGCGGAGTCTGCGTGTGCTGCGACCGCCACTACTGCTGTTGCTGCTCCTGCAGGTTGCAGGGCCAGCAGGCACCCTGGCAGAGACCCTGCTGGACGTGCCCAGGGCAATGGGCACCAGCTCCAGTCCGCCCAGTCCCGCAAGCGTGGTGGCTCCCGGAACGACGCCGTTCGAGGAGAGTCGATTGCCAGTGTTCACCCTGGATTACCCCCATGTGCAGATCCCCTTCGAGATCACCCTGTGGATCCTGCTGGCCTCCCTGGCCAAGATCGGTGAGTGAGCTGGACCCACGGGGTAGGGCAGAGGCTATTGGGATGGGAAGATTGGGTTGGAGAGTTGATGTCTGGGTCTTGGACCCCTCCCAATGGCCAAAGGCAGGTGCGACAGATAGATTAGTTTCTTCTGATAAAGAAGGACCCAGGGAGTGGTAGTTTCCTGGTTTTTCTTAAGTGGCCATTGGCCTTGAAATAGCCCCAAATATTAGCCATGCACACTTAGCGATTTGCTGGATACTGCTGCCTGGTTAGCCAAGTATGACAGCCCGCTGCCAAAGCTGAGACCTGTTTACTGAGGAAGGAGACCAGCGGGCTGAAGTTTATTGCCCTTACCTATTAGGAGACAGGCACGGCGGGGCACGGAAGCTAAAATAGGTTAAATCCTGGATTCTGGAAGGGACAGGGCCTACGACCGAGCCCCTGGTATGCACCTGACTAATGATGTTCATGGAAGGGAACTGGGGACACCTGAGTGCCTGCAGCTGGGGCAGGAATGCTCTTCCCTCCTGTGGGCTGAGGCTTGGACTCTCCAGGAAGCCTTTTCTTAGGTGACAGAGGCAGTGAGGTGAGATGCATACTTGAAAATAATTAACCCACTTTTCAAACTACCTTCAACTCTCATTTGGAAAACAAAAGACTCAGAATGTATTTTCTCACCTTCATCTTCCCCCATACCCTACAAAGTTTCATTATGATTGTGGTGTTTTACATTGTTTTTACTTTACATTTTAAAGTTTTTTTTTATCTTAAAACATGTCAATTGCTGTTGTAATGATTCAAGTTATTAGATCAAAAAATTATGCATTATTATTTATGTTTTATACCTTTGCCTTGTGAAAGGTCCTATGTTGTAAGGTGAGGCAGGTTTCCATAAAGGATGAAAAGACACATTGACTTTCACCCTCAAGGAACTTATTGATTGGTGGGAGAGATTGTATACATGTCAGTGATCATAATGCAGAAAAGTGCTAAGTAGGGTGAGAAATTCAGAAAAGAATACATGGCAGTGTAAGGAAGCAGAAATATGTTCCTCATGCAAAGGAAGTGTTTAATCTGGGTTTTCAAGGATGGCCAGGAAACAGTCAGTTGGAGAAGAAAGGAAACCCCTTTCCAGAGATACGTAAACAAAGACATAATCGGGAGGGAGGTGCAAAGCAGATAGAGGGGATGGCTTATGGGAGGGTCGAAATTGTGAGAATAAGCCTGAAGGGACCCTTCCATGTCAGATTAAATTAATTATATTCTGTTAGTAGTGACAAAGGAGGCACATGCTATTTAATGATTTTGCCATCTATAATTGCCAGTGTTTTAATTCCACCTGAGAAAGAGAATAAGAGGAAGTTAATTTCCCCATCTGTCAAGCCAGATATGCACATTTACATAAACTCCTTGCCTATTATAATAAACTCAGGTGTCATCTCCTGATATGGTCCTAACAACAACTCAGCCATGTAGGAAGGACAAATATTAATACTCCCACTTGGTAGAGGTGGAAACTGAAACTCAGAGCATTTGTATGTGTTGCCCAGAGACACACAAAGTGGGGAACCAGATGCAGGCTCTATTTTCTCCATCACCAGAGGAGTGCTTTGTGCCCTGTTTCCATTACTGCTTCTCTGTTGCCATTTCTATTCAATTACAACTCTTTCTTCTGTTCTTCACTCCTGAATATTTTAATCTGATTAATTGCACTAATAACAGCTGCAAGTAGGCACTTAAGTTCATTATGTCTAATTTTCACAACCATCCTGGGTAGGTATGATTACCTGGTTTCATATTCGAGGAAACTGAGAAATGAGAAGGCTAACTTGCTGGTGGGTAAGCCAGGATCCACCTAGGACTGCCTGAGGTCTCATCTTTCTGTCTGTCCTGGAGTCTTGTTTTGTTGTGAAAATTCAATGAGAATAGACATGTATAACATTCTCAGAATAATACTTGGCATGCGGTAAACACCAGACAGTGTCATCACTAGTAGAAGGGTAGTGAGAGTGGCAGCAGTGACTATGAGGATTGCTGGCACTGCAGGTCATTGTCTGCTATGCTGGGCTGCCTGTTGCCATTTTCTGCTTCTGTTTTAGGCTTAGCTTCCTCCAAGTGTTCTTATTCTGTGGGTTGCCTTTTCTTTTCTTT
Organism: Macrotus californicus; assembly: GCA_007922815.1. Lineage (NCBI taxonomy): Eukaryota > Metazoa > Chordata > Mammalia > Chiroptera > Phyllostomidae > Macrotus > Macrotus californicus. The sequence goes on from VMDR010018829.1 coordinate 12,208, forward strand.
CTTCTTTGTTATTTATTTTATCATTTTCTATCATGATCTGTTCATCTTATATGACCTTACACATTAATTGTGTGGTATTTTATTAAAAGTCATTCATGCTTGTATGAGGACATAGGTATGTTGATCTACCTGTTGGCAGTTGTTCTATGTAGATCTATTTCTGCTCCCTGGCATTTGCCATTCTCCAGATCTGTCAGCCTCCCTCAGATGCTGAACTTCTCTGGCTACTATCTCCTCTTTCTTTTCTGTATCTGGGGTGGCACAGATTTGGAAATGAATACAGATGTTCATATCTCCTGGTCAGAAGGGGCTAAGCAGAGAAGGGCTTGAGTGGAGACTGCCACAGGTAGGGTGAAGTGAATGGTTCTCAGAGCAGAAAGTGTAGTTTTAGACTCCCCAAAGCTGGTACTTGGGGTCTTTTCTAGATTCTTCCTACTGTATATAGTCTAGCTCTGTCTTCTGCTGCAGCTCTGTTTCTAAAGGACCCTGGAAGTGCTCAGAGAGCTCCCACACTGCATCCCCCAGACCTCTAAGTTTCCTGTCTGACTTTAGGGCTGTCCTGGAACTGTGGGGCAATTTCACAACCCATTAAGTAGTCTTCTAGTCATTCAAATTTTATTTTAAATTTTGCAATGAAAAACTATTATTTGGGGTGACTTGTATGACTTAATTTGGGGAGGTGATAAATTGAGCTGTGCAGAGGGACATGACGCTACGAGGCAACAGGGATATAAACTCATGCAAAATGCCATGGTTTCTATTTGGGGCACTTTACTGCCATGTACCTAGTGTATCTGAACTTAACTGCTCCAGAGATTATGGGAAGAAACATTGTAAGTGATTAATCTAAACAAGATTAAACAGATTTCCCCAAATGGAGGCTTCTAATAACATTTGTAGGAGATTCAAATCACTGTTATACACCTGAAACTAATATACTGTATGTCAACAGTAATTTTAAATCATGATTGATGATGGATTTCCAATAGTTTCCTAGATTGTAACACAATGTAATCTTAGAAAAATTACAATCAGAAGTGAGAAAATACATTTTTGGCAGATTGTTGAATGAGTCAATTTAACTTTTCATTGTTTTACCTGATTATTAGGGAAAATCAATTTTCAAATTATTTGGTAAAAAAAAAAGTTCTGTAGTAATAAAGTTTCCTAAAATGATGATGATAATGATTAATATGTTTATATGAAGTAGACTAAATAAATAAAAGAACATTGAAAATTTAATACAGCTTTGAAAAGTTTTTAAAAGTTTTGCAAGAAATATCTCCCAATGTATTTTTCACTTCAGTCCTCACACATGTTTTTTCATTTTGAATATTTATGCTCTGAGTAACTGTTTCTTTAAACAATATAAGTGCACACTTTGCTTAAAGTCTTGTACACAGGGATGGAGTTCTACAGACTGAAAAAAAAGGGAAGCCAGAAAATTAAGAAGAGAAAAAATTCCTGGAGTGTTCTAAGATTGTCTTCTCTGTTTTTCTTGCCTGTAAAATTAATTGGTCAGTGGGATTTGTCCTAAACTGGGTGAATTTAGACATGCATTCTACCTCAATTCAAGGTTCAGGGACAAAGCACTGAGTTCCCTGCTGTTTAAAGTGTCAGAAGCTCCTTCTTTGTCCTCAGTGGTACCCCATAAGCCCCTTCATTTTCCTTGTAGTCTTGTGGAGCTGGTCTATTTGACTCTTCCAGGTGTCCGCACTCATCCGGCCCTTTTTATTTCCTTTGCCCTTAAACTTGGGGTTAGAATGCAGTATTTCCCACTTTCTTCCATCCTCTTGTCTTGAAATTAAATATTTTAAGGGAATGACAGAGATTTGGTCCATAAAAGTTCATCTTCTTGGATCTATGCTGTACTGAATTTGAAATATGAAACCGGAGTTTGCTTGGATAATACCTGCCTGAATTACCCAGATATTGATCCCTGGTGGTGGTGCGGGGGGAACAATTCAGTTCTTGTCCTTTATCTGTTTCTCTTTGTCATATTTGGTTTTCCTGAAGCATATTCACCACCTGATTGGTCAAGTGAAGCTCATGGTCTTCACTTATTATTTGAACCACATCTCACTTTGAGTATATTTCTAAAGCCTGGTGTTCCTGATAGCATGTGTTTGTTCCTAATAAAGCTAAGAGTTCTGATTGCTTTCTTTCACAAAGTCTCAATCTTTTGCCATTAGGCTAACCATACATTTCTTTTCTCCCTGAAGGATGACTCCAGCAGCTTTCTCATATTCTTTCTGAAGATCAATTCAAGCACTTTGTAGAATTTCATCACTGTACTCTACCACAGACATATTTTTGTACCTTTTAAAATAATAGAATATTATTATTATAAAATAATGTTTCACACCCAAAATGTGACTTTTTGTATTGACTTTAACAATCACAATATTATTTATCATAAATGGGATGCTTTTTTTCACATATCTTGAAGTCCTAAGGTATATAAAAAGAATCTTTTGCATAAACTTGTTTGTTCCCTGTAGGGTTTTAAGACTCAACCAAGTAAAACCAAGTGAATTTGATGGTTTGTATATGGATAGATTTTCAACAATGATTGAATTCTAATTTTTTGTCTTGTAATTTGGATCTGGTTTGTATTTAACTTCCTCCAAATTAGTTTTTAATTTATATTAGCAATGTTTTAAAAAATATATTGTATTGATTATGCTATTACAATTGTGCCATTTTTTTCTCCTCTTTATTCCCCTCCACTCTGAACCCACCTCCCACCATAACCCTCCCTCTTAGTTCATGTCCATGGGTCACACATATAAGTTCTTAGTCTTCTCCATTTCACGTACTATTCTTAACACCCCCTGTCTATTTTGTATCCACTATTTATGCTTCTTATTCCCTGTAACTTTTCCCCCATTCTTCCTCCTCCCCACTGATAACTCTCCATGTGATCTTCATTTCTGTGACTCTGTTGCTGTCCTAGTTTTTTGCTTAGTTTGTTTTTTGTTTTTGTATTTTTAGGTTTGGTCATTGATAGTTGTGACTTTGTTGACATATTACTGTTCTTATTTTTTTATCTTCTTTTTCTTAGATAAGCCCCTACAACATTTCATATAATAAGGGTTTGGTGATGATGTACACCTTTAATTTGAACTTATCTGGGAAGCACTTTATCTGCCCTCCCACTCTAAATGAAAGCTTTGCTGGGTAGAGTAATCTTGGATGTAGTTCCTTGCCTTTCATGACTTGGAATACTTCTTTTCAGCCCCTTCTTGCCTACAAGATTTTTTTTTTGAGAAATCAGCTGCTAGTCTTATGGGCACTCCTTTGTAGGTAACTGTCTCCTTTTCTCTTGCTGCTTTTAAGATTCTCTCCTTATGTTTGATCTTGGTTAATGTAATTATGATGTGCCTTGGTGTGTTCCTCCTTGGGTCCAACTTCTTTGGGACTCTCTGAGCTTCCTGGACTTCCTGGAAGTCTATTTCCTTCGTCAGATTAGGGAAGTTCTCCTTCAATATGTTTTGAAATAAGTTTTAATTTCTTCGTCTTCCTCTTCTCATTCTGTCTCCCCTATGATTCAGATATTGGAACACAAAGTTATCCTGGAGGTTCCTAAGCCTCTCCTCATTATTTTGCTTTTTTTAAAATATATTTTTGATTATGCTATTACAGGTGTCCCATTTTACCTCTTTTATTCCCCTCTGCCCTGCATACTCCCTCCAACCCACACTCCCCCTCTTCAGTTCATGTCCATGGGTCATATATATATAAGTTTTTTGGTTTCTCCATTTCCTATACTATTCTTAATCTCCCTCTGTCTATCTTCTACCTACCATTTATGCTTCTTATTCCCTGTACCTTTTCCCCATCTCTCCCCACCCATTACCCTGATGATAACCCTCTGTGTGATCTCCATTTCTGTGATTCTGTTCCTGTTCTAGTTGTTTACTTAGTTTGTTTTTGTTTTTGTGTTTTTAGGTTTGGTCGCTGATAGTTGTGAGTTTGTTGTCATTTTACTGTTCATATTTTTTATCTTCTTTTCCTTAAATAAATTCCTTTAACATTTCATATAATAAGGGTTTGCTGATGATGAACTCCTTGAACTTGACCTTATCTGGGAAGCACTTTATCTGCCCTTCCATTCTAAATGAAAGCTTGGCTGGATAGAGTAATTTTGGATGTAGATCCTTGGCTTTCATGACTTGGAATACTTCTTTCCAGCCCCTTTTTGCCTGCAAGGTTTCTTTTGACAAATCAGCTGACAGTCTGATGGGCACTCCTGTGTAGGTTACTGTCTCCTTTTCTCTTGCTGCTTTTAAGATTCTCTCTTTATCTTTCACCTTGGGTAGTGTAATTATGATGTGCCTTGGTGTGTTCCTCCTTGGGTTCAACTTCTTTGGGACTCTCTGGGCTTCCCAGACTCCCAGGAAATCTATTTTCTTTGCCAGATTGGGGAAGTTCTCCTTCATTATTTGTTCAAATAAGTTTTCAATTTCTTGGTCTTCCTCTTGTCCTTCTGGCACCCCTATGATTCAGATGTTGGAACATTTAAAGATGTCCTGGAGGTTCCTAAGCCTCTCCTCATTTTTTTTTGAATTCTTGTTTTTTCACTGTGTTCTGGTTGAATGTTTCTTTTTTCCTTCTGGTCCACCCCATTGATTAGAGTCCCAGTTTCCTTCCCTTCACTGCTGGTTCCCTATACATTTTCCTTTATTTCACTTCACATAGCCTTCACTTTTTCCTCTATTTTGTGACCATATTAATTTCTGTGAGCATCCTGATTACCAGTGTTTTGAACTCTGCATCTGATTGGTTAGCTACCTCTTTATCACTTAGTTGTATTTTTTTTCTGGAGCTTTGATCTGTTCTTTCATTTGGGCCATTTTTTTTGTTTTTTTGTTTTTTTTGTCTCGGCAGGCCTGTTATGCAGTAAGGGGTGGAGCCTTAGGTATTGACCAAGGTGAGGCAAACCACATAGCTCTGTTGTAGTGCTGTTTATGGGGGAGGAGTCTAGAGGGAGCAGTGCCATTTGCTTGGCTCTCTGCAGGCTTTCAGTCACCTCCACTGCTACCCCCAAGCAAACTGGGCCTTTTTGGTGCTGATTTCTGGGTGGGTGTGTTGGTTTGTGTACATTCTAGGACCCTGTGGATCTGTCCAATGATCTCTCTTGTGAGGCTGCGAGTTTCTCCTGCCACCTCAACCCCCACAGATATTTTCAGTCAGAGGTTTGGAGGCTTTCTTTCTCTGTGATGGAACTCTGGATTGCATGGTCTGTCTTGCTCCCCAGTTGTTCCTCTTAGTTTATCCACACACAAATATGGGATCACCTGGTCCTCCAGCCACCTCCTTGCAGCAAGTTCTCTCTACCTGTTCTACTGGTCTGGATGAATATTTCTTTTTAAACTCCTTGGTTGTTGGACATCGATACAGTTTGATTTTCTGGCAGTTCTGGTTATTTTTTGTTTTTAAATTTGTTGTTGTCCCTCTTTTGGTTGTGCAAGGAGGTGCAGTGTGTCTACCTATGCCTCCATCTTGACCAGAAGTCATATATTAGCAATGTTTACATCGATTTGCTAACATGCTTAGCAGCTTGTTTTCATTTTTACTTCTTGTGTCTTCCCTTTTCTTCCAGGTTGTTTTCTTTTTACTGATACATGTTCTGTAGAGGATACTTCAGGGATGGACTTTGAATGATAAATTCTCATGGTTTTTGTCAAAAAAGAGTCTTTATTGTCCTCTGGCCAGGTGGCTCAATTGGTTGTAGCATCATCCTGTAAACCAAAATGTGTGGGCTTGATTCGCAGTCAGGGTACATACCTAGGTTGTGGGTTTGACCCTCTGTTGGGGTGCATACAGGAGGCAACTGATTGATGTTTCTCTCTCTCTCTAAAAATCAATGAACATATCCTCAGATGAAAATTAAGAAAAAATTAAATGCCTTTATTTTGATTACACTCTTGAATGATTATAGAAAAGTATAGCACTTGGGTCATTGTAGGGTCAGTTGGAAAATATTATTTCATTATATTCTGCCCTCTTTTGTTGCTAAGGAGTATTAATGTGTTACTCTCATTTGTCTTTGGAATTAATCTGACTTTTTCATTTGGTTATTCAGCTGTTTCCTCAATGTTTCTTAGTATAGATTTATTTTATTTCTCTTGCTTGAAATTTATTGTGCTTCCAAGTTTCTTTTTTTTTTTCTTGTATAATGAGATTCACTTGTTTTTATTTTCAAGATTCCTTGTTTTGACAATTTGATTAGTATGCATTTCTGTGTTATTTTTTTAACTATATTTTATTGATTATGCTATTACAGTTGTCTCATTCCCCCCCCATATTCCCCTCCACCCTGCACACCCCTTCCCACCCACATTCCCCCTCTTTAGTTAATGTCCATGGGTCATATATATAAGTTCTTTGGCTTCTACATTTCCTATACTATTCTTAACCTCTCCCTGTCTATCTTCTACCTACCATTTATGCTTCTTATTCCCTGTACCTTTTCCCCCTCTCTCCCCACTTACTCCCCTAATGATAACCCTCCGTGTGATCTCCATTTCTGTGATTCTGTTCCTGTTCTAGTTGTTTGCTTTGTTTGTCTTTGTTTTTGTTTTAGGTTCAGTTGTTAATAACTGTGAGTTTGTTGTCATTT
>VMDR010018830.1:0-18830 GCA_007922815.1 Macrotus californicus
TTATTTAAAACACTAGGCTCCAAAGTCAGTCTTCAGGGGTTTGGTCTGTTTGTGATGATGGCCACAATCATGTAATGAAGCCTTTTTGATTGATTATAATTGCTTGTTAACTTATCAGTCTCCCCTACTAGGATGTCAGCAACATGTGTTAGGAGCAACAGGATTTTTGGCCACCTTTGTACTCCACTACCTCACATAAAGCTTGGCACATAGAGCAGTGCTCAGTAAATATTTGTTGACTGAATAAACTTGGAGTGAGTGCCCCAGGATTTAGAGTACAGATCATCATGGTCACACCATCTTAGGCCTCCTTACTAGTTTCCAAGACCAAGCACAGAGCCCTCAGCCTTCTCTTAGCTGAGGGAGAATTTCTGCCCACTCTACCTACTCCTCTCATCTCTTGGCCATGTTCTAAAAACTTCTAAATGTCAGTGTAATGAATATCAGTTTTGAGGTTTTTCTCAGAAGACCTAGAGACCCTTAAAAAAATAGGACTCTTAGTAAATCCAACAGTCCAGAATTCTCAGGAATGCAATTAAATTGAAATTGGTCTCCCCACTTTAAACATATAGCTAAAACATAATCTTTCAAAATTTCTGTTTTACCCTGTCTGGTGTGGCTCAGTTGGTTGGGCATCATCCTGCAAACCTAAAGGCTGCTAGTTCGATTCCCAGTCAGAGCACATGCTTGGGTTGCAGGTTCAGTACCCAGTAAGGGTACGTGCAAGAGGCAACAGATCAATGTTTCTCTCACATTGATATTTCTCTCCCTCTCTTTCTTCCTCCCTTCCCCCTCTCTAGAATCAATAAAAATTTTTCTATGTTTCTATAGAGAACATATTCTAAAAAAAGATAAAGCTTGTCCCACAAGTTTTCCACATTGATACACAGAATTACATTGGGAGATGATATTAAAGCTGTCTTGATTTTCTAGTTCTGTGGATTCTAGACTTACTTTGTTTCTTTCACATCCTCAAAAACAGACCTCCCTGAGCAGGAGCATCAATCCAAGGCTCTGATTCTTTCCCAGGGATAGAAGTAGAATGGTTCAGTCCAGTTGGAAAAGTTAAGGATTAGTAGCCAGAAGCCCTGGATTCTGGCCTGTCCCTGGTTCAGTGGTGCCATCTATTTATGCTCCATAGAGGGCCAGGGCCTACCTGTCTTTCCAGGTCTGGGAAGCTGAAGCCTGTGTGATGACCTGCTTAACAATAGAAACTGCAAGTGGGAGAAATTGAAGGCTGTGGCGTTTTTTTCAACAAGTTCCCCATTCTTTAGCTACGTAGGGCTTGGGTAGCCTGGCATAGGGATAAACATCCCTAAACTCCTCAAAACCCACGTGCTTTCTCCAATGCCTTGAATTACTAATTAAACTGGTACCCTCCCCCAAAAGTTATTACCTACCTGAAAATTTACCCTCCCACAGGGGCAGCTCTTGAAGGTGTGGAGCTTTAGTCAAGGAAATTAATATATGCAAATGAAAAATACAAATGAAAAAAGCTAAGCATTGCAAGCCCTGTTGTTCCAGGGTTTTCTTGAATAGCAACAAATTAAAGAAATGCTACGTAATCAAAATTTGTATCAAGCCTTAAGAAAGAAAAACTCCATTATCTCTAAATATAGAGGCATGTTTTCAATGTGTGCCTTGACATCTTGAAATTGTGTATGCCTTGCTGACCCACTGCACACAGAGCATTGGGCTGCCTTGGAATGTGGAGGTTGGGGAACCTTTTCTTTTTCGACTTTTTCAAATGTAATTAACAGATTACAATTAACAGACAAATGTGATTTGCACTACAAACCTTTTGGCCCAGATTTGGCCCCAGTTTTTCTCCTGTGCAAATCAGTTTGCTAATACCCAGTTTAAATTCCAATCTGAGGGAGGGGCTGGGTAGAAAAGGGAGCAGGGCTCTGCACAAGCTGATCCTTCTTGCTTGGTAGGAGTGGGTTTAAGTGCCACCCTCCTGTGACCACCTGGGTTGCTTGGACTTCCCTGAGGATTTGCATGCTGTCACAGTGGTTTGGAATTTGCAGGTGTTACACTGAACAAGTCTTGAATTTCACTTCACACTATGGATCCAAGTTAGCCAAGATTTTCACCTCTGGTATCTTGATAAAACATGAAGCTTTTATCAAGGAACTTGGACCCCAAAGACTGGGCTGCAGCATAGCTCAGCAATGAGCTCACTCCACTTTCCTTGAGGTAAGCATTTGTTTTGGGCATTTTGTAAGGGCTGATATAAATAAAGTTGATGTTTTAACAGGCTTGAAATGTCAGCCCTAGAAGCAGTGGACTTTTAATGTTGCACTGTTAGGAGTAGCTTTGGGCACAAGAGTATGGAGAGGGATCCCATGCTTATGAGGCAAGAAAAGAGCTGGCAACCACATCCCTGCTTCTAAACCAAAGGAAGGCTGAAAACCAAGTGCTGTTTATAAGCATCCCTCCATTTGCCCTAAATAGAAAACACAGCTCCTGGGAAAGGGCTTATACAACTTTCTGATTTTAAGTCAGAACTTGGGTGTTTGTCTGCTAGTTAGGACACCCAGTATTTTTTTTGCTGCTTTTACAAATCCAAGGTAAAATCTTCAACCCATTTATTTATATTCTACTTACCCAACACTATATACCATTTTGTGTGTGTACAGTACTCTTCTAAAACCTTTCCAAATAACTTATTTAATCCTCACAACAGTCCTATGAGGCAAGCACTATTATTATCTAGATCCACAAAGTGGGAAGCTGAAGCACTGAGGGGCAATGGTGATTCACATAGCTGGTCAATAGACAAATGGATACAAACCATGATACATATCTACCCCATGGAATACTACTCAGTAATACAAAGGAACAAAGTATTGATACTCTGGTTCCTGCAATTCTTGAGTCTTTCCAGTTCTGTCTTCTGATTTGCTTCGCATCCTCCTGGCAGACACCCACTCATAAGTTTAAGTTTCCACTCTCTTCACTCTGTAAATTCACCTACCACTCATCACTCACTTTCCAGATATATTTCTCACTTAAAAGTTGTCTCCTTTCCCTTGTTTTTTCCCCTATAGATACAGGTCTTTTTAAAGTTCTTTATGGTTATTTGAGTGGGGTTTGGGGAAGGAGCATGCAGGTACTCAATCCACTGTGTTTAACTAGCAATCCTTAATAGATTCTTGAGGCCAAGAGTTTGGTTAGAAAAGGAAAAATGTTTATCTTTTGGTCTCAACAATTGCTCCTTCTCCACCACTCCCAGAGCACCCCTTCACCAGTCCCATTGCAGACATCCCCTCTTGATCAAATGCAACACATTCAGTCCAGGTTGGTCAGTTAAAAGTATACAGGGCCTTTGGGGCCTTCTAGGCCACAAGCATGACTATCACAGCAGAATCTGCTAGGGACCAGCAGTGGCAGCCACAGAGGGGCTTTTAATCAGGAAGAATATTGGTTAATGTCAAGGGATATTGATCCTCTTTCAATTCTAAGAAATAATTTTGACCTCAGATGCTATGGAGGACAGTGGCCACAAGAGGATACAGGAAGAGGAATCTTTTTGTGGTCATTGTTTTCTTCCCTGGAGAAAAATGCCAGCCCTCTTGCTTGGGTCACTGTCCCTTTGGGGCCCAGACCTAATACTACCACAGTGATGAAAACACAGACCCAGCTGGCATTTTTGGAAGCACAGATTGCTGGTAAACACCTGTCTCCCATTGTCTTCACCACAGAAAGAATATGGCTTGGGTATGGCAGTGGGGGCCAAGGTGACCTGGCTTGAGAAAGTCAGTGAAATTTTTAAGTAAAACATGTCCCATTCCCCTCCTTTCCCTCCTTGACATGCCCTGCACATCCCTGTTACCACTCCTCACCCCTGCTCTGAACAGGGTTGGCAAAGCTTTTAAATACATGCCATCACCCCCTTCCTGCTGGCTGGCAGACATTGTTAATCAATCACAGTGTTCATCCCACTGAGCCTGGACTCAGCCACTTCCATTCTGTCAATATTGGAACACACACAGAAACCCATGTGCCATCTTTGTCCTGGAGTCTAAAAGTCTTAGTTGTTGAAATAACTTGCTCCCGTCAGCAGGCAGAAATGCTTCCAAAGTGTATAGGGGGTGTAGGTGTCTTCCATATGGTCTGTCTGCCCCACACTCTTTCATGGGTGAGCCACACTAGAGCCAGATCATTACCGAAGTCAAATGGGATTGGAATCCCCTTACCACCTCGGCTTCCTGGGCATCCTGGGCCCTGGACTTCCAAATTTGGGTGGGATAGAGTGACAGAACACTCTGAGACCCAAGCCAGGAATCAGACTGGCTCCATGCTGTCAAGAAGCTAAGAAGTAAATTGGGAATACACACCATATTTAGAAATGTTGGCCTCCTAGATAAAAAGTTCAAACTCCCAGATGATTTCAAGGCTCTTCCAGTCTTAACAGAGTGATGGGGTCATCTGTTTCCTGGCTAGGCTTTGTCAATCTCTGGATGCCATATCTTGTCAAGAGTATGGCTAAGACTTCATGTCAGTTTGTGGTCTCAAGAGGGTCACCAGCAATTCCCCAAGTTGATGTGGTAAATTCTGACTCCTGAGTCTCAGGTGGCATTCCTGCCTGGTGGGCGTTTGTTGCTCCATTTCTGGTAGTTGAGCAAGGACCCACATGACAAGGATGAGAAAGGACTCCCAGCTGGAGGTCAAGCTAGAAATAAGTGGAAAGAGCTGCATCTTGCTTCTCAAATTCTCTGCCATATCCTCCTCTCCACTTCCTGGACCTCCCTGAAGACAGGTGATTAGAGGAGTGCTGAGCTATTCAGTTGGGAAGTGAGGGGCCTCATTCCCTGCAGTGTTGTGCCTACACCTGCCTCCCCATAGACAGTGGGCTACAGCAGGCAGGAACCTCAGGGACCAGGCAGCCTGGCCTATGGCATATCTACAAGCACCAGGCCAAAAACACAAAACTGCAAGCCAGCGAGTTGGCCCCACACCCGGGATCATTAGCATTCTGGCCAGCCAAGACACCAAAGCTTCCAGGACACACAGCTTGAAAGAGCACAGGGCTGGCAAATAAGGACTGAAAGACCAGACAGAACTCAAGAGTCAGCCAGACCCCTGAGGTTTCGCTGATGGCATGGCTTCATAGCAGTGCTCCTCTTGAGTTCTGGTCCTTGGCTCTTCACAAGCATCCACCTCTGCCCTGAGGAACCAACTGGGAAGAGGCCCCTGGTGGCTCCGTGGCTCATATCCCCCAACCCCTGTCTAAGCCTGTGCTTAGCACAGAGCTGGGCACAAGAAATACCCCATGTTCCTTGAGGCTCCTTGTCCAGAGTAGCCCTGGCACCTGTGGCCTGGACAGGCCTGGCAAGGGGGACTGGGCTGGCTGGGGAGCTAGGGCTCTGTGCTGACAAGAACCCTGTCATCTCAGCCTCCTTTAGATGAACTGGAGTCTAGCCCAAAGACGAAAGAAATTATCAGCCAGTCAGGCAGGACTCAGGCATCTCAAAAGTGAGGTGGGGCAGAGGGCTTCAATTTCTTTTCCATTTCCTGTATATTTTGTATTGCTTTCAATGTTTTAATTGATTACATCAACTATGCTCATTTCCCTGGACAAATTGGTCTTTACACAGAAGAGGCAATTACCTGGGTTCATTCCATCCCAATCAACAGAAGCAGGCAGAAGCCTCCTTGGGCCACACACAATTATCTGAAAAGACTCTGCTAGTCAAAATGAGAGCAATTATTTCAGCTTTATAACCTTTTTTGTTTGCTTAAAATTATTTGGTGCTGGTGTAGGACCTACAGGGCAGGAGAAACAGTGGCCTAAGTCTACCTAAATTCATGCATCAAGCTCAAGAGGCTTTGCCTATTGACTGAGCAATGTGGACAAACAGCAGATACAGGAAGAAGAGAGGTAGAGGACAAGAAAATAGGACAGAGTCAAAGTTGAGTTTAATTCACAGCTGTTTGAGTTGTATGGCCTTGGAAAAGCTGCTTACACTTCAGCTGCCCTATCTGGGATAAGCTGCTAAGAGTCTCTGCCTTGCCACCATTAAAAGAAGGCTGTAGTACTTCATTAGATCATGGGTGTTAATGTTTTTGACACCAAAATGTAACTGTGGGAGCAGAAGGCCCCAAGTCAGTTGGAGGAACTCTCAAGACAAACCTGGAAACCACTGGAATTTATGTCTATGATAAGAACAAGAGTGAGGAGAGTGAGACATCTAAGGAGGCCTTTTCTCTGGGTTGCACCAGTGCAGGGTCAGCACCCAAGAGTGGGTGCCTTAAGATATTTGGCACCTTGTATACCTCACCAACCTCACCCTACTGCCAGTACTGCACAGAGCCTTTGCTTTCAGCCATCACAGCCAAGCAGGGCTTGAGCTGAGACAGATATGGACCATTTGCTTTGGATCATGAATGTTCTAGAAAGTCTTCTGGAAGAGAAATGTCCAACAGTGACTCCATATCAAGCAGACATGACCCTTGAGGGATGAGACAGGGGCTAACAAGGATGTAGAGCAAGTTCTGGGGCTGGGAAGAGGAGACTGGCTTCCAGGTCATGTAACTGGTCAAGTCCACACCTTCTCTTGACCTAAATGTGCCCGTGGTACTGTTAGGGACCTGGTCCAGATCATCTCCAAGGTTGGTTATAGCTATGACATTCTCCAAAACAATGACCTTGTAGGTTACAAAAAGTCCCGATCTTTTAGACCCTGGTCCTGGCCTGGTGCAGACTGGCTAACAGGTAGTGCAGGACATTATTGACACCCATCCTCTGATCACTGGCTGCACCTTTCTGGGGAGTTCTGTGCATGTGCCCAGATAAGACTGGTTGCCTTGTTCTGACAAGATGGAGTCCAAAACAGATGCAGAGTTGGGGTCCTAGATTTGTATTTTTTTAACTTTCAAAGGAAACAAGGTCACCTTATGAATGAATTGTCTGATTTTCTTTTTGAAAATCAAAACTTTCTCTTTTTTAAAGATTTTTAATTTATTTTTAGTCAAAGGTGAAGGGAGGAAGAAAGGGAGGGAGAAAAAAAGGGAGAGAAACATCAATGTATGGCTGTCTCTCACATGCCCCCTACTGGGGACCTGGCCCACAACACAGGCATGTGCCCTGACTGGGAATCAAACCAGTGACCCTTTGGTTGTCAGGCTGGCACTCAATCCACTGAGCCACACCAGCCAGGGCCAAAGCTTTCTTATTTAAAAAGTTAAAGATATTCATTTGTGCGGACTTTATGCAGATAAACATGTGGAATTTAGAAATGGTTTTATGGAGTTTGCTTTCAAAAGGTGCTTGCAGCCAAATAAAAGTGTTGTGAGTCAGGCATCCTCAACCCACACTTTATGTAAAAGTTAGAAATAGGTGAGTAGATAAAAATGTTGTGGTACATATATACAATGGAATATTACTCAGCCATAAAAAAGAATGAAATCTTACCATTTGCAACAGCATGGATGGACCTAGAGGGTATTATGCTAAGTGAAATAAGCAATCGAAGAGAGACAACTACGATATGATTTCACTTATATGTGTAATCTCAAGAACAAAATAAAGGAACAAACCAAATAGAAACAGACTCATAGATACAGAGAACAGATGATGGTTGTCAAAAGGGTATGGGGTTTGGGAGATGGTGTGAAAAAGGTGAAGGGATTAAGAAGTACAGATTAGTAGTTACAAAATAGTCACAGGGATGTAAAGTCAATAACATTGTATAACTATTTATGGTGCCAGGTTGGTACTTGAAATATCAGGTGGACCACTTTGTAAAATATATGATTGTCTAACCACTATTCTGTACACTTGAAATTAAAAGAAAATAATATTGGCTATAAACTATAATTGAAAAATAAAATTTGAAAACAAATAGGATAAATTCTCTCTGAACATTACTTATGAAGAAATAAATTTTAAAATGTTTTCCTATAATGTAAAAAAGAAAAAGAAATCCCGGAGAGGCAATGTCTTTAAGCAATGTACTAACACAAGTATAAGCTGGAGCCCTGGGCCCCCACACTCTCCTAAATGGGACATTTTATGAAAATGAGATCCAGCTCTTCAGCTCGTGAGCTCATGATGCAACCACTGTGGAGCAACAATAACTCAGAACACAACCATGTGTGGTAGTCTGAAAACCTTTGGCTGGCCCCTTGGCTCCATCTCCATGACATGGTTCCTGGTCTAGTCTTCACCACTGTTTGTCCAGACAATGCTTCCTACTAGTTTCCTGCTCCCACAGTTACTCCTTCCAATGTGCTTCCCATCCTGCAATTACAGTGTCTAAACCCTTGAGTCCAACCCTGGCATAGCCCTGCTTATAATGCTTCCACAGCTCCCCATTGCCCTCAAGATCAAGTCAAATTTAATGGTGTCCAGCCAAGATCAACTTCCTTCTCCAGCCTCCTTTCCTGCTGCTCCCACCCCATGTCCCCAGACAGCTACCCTCAACCACCCAAGGCTCTTTGAGCACTTTCGCACCATCATGCTTTGGGGCTTTTGGTAACTGTTGGTTCCTCTGCTGGCAATGACATATGTGTGTAAAGATGCTGCTCTTCCTTTTCAGCCCAGCTCCACCTGGCCCTCCTTTGGAGCCCTACCAGTGAGGAGAGGGGGGAAGCAGAAGCTAGGATCCAGGCAGGGCCTAACCTCAAAACCGTCCTCGTTCCAAGAGAGCCACAGTTGTGCCTAATTTGGGCATGATTAAATTTAATAAAGGTGACTCTATCACTCAGTCAAGTCCATTTTGCCAACACTTATTAAATACCTGCTGCAATCCAGACCCCAAGCTGGCTGACAGGGGTGCAGTGAGGAGCAAGTTTTGGTCTCTGCCCTTAAAGCGTGCTGGATAATACACACACACGTGCGCACACACACACTAAATATTCATGCAGGGATAATTTGTTAGAGGATCAAAACGAATTCAAACAAGTTCTAAGGCAATCAAGAAAGGTTTCCTGGACAAGGCAGTGTTGTACCATTCGTTCTCAGGGGTGAGAAGTGCTATGGAAGCATCCAGAAGCAAATGGGCACTCTTCACAAGGAAACACTTGATGGCTGCAGAGCTACCAAAAGGTGAAAAGTTCTTCCATCTTCTGACTCATTTTCAAAGCAAAGTTAAGCGTGAGGTTTAATCATAATTTAACATTCTAAAGGGCAGAAAGCAACACCTCAGGAGACCAATGTCATCCTCTGGAGGCATGAATGAGCAGATCTCCTGACAGATGCTCTGTCACCCACCTTCAAGACACATGACATCAGATGACAGCGTGTCTTTGGAACATTTCGAAACCTCATCTGAAGATTTCAGGATGGGTTGGTGAGAGTCATTTGCACATAAGGACAAGGTGGGGGTCACCTTCATTATTCAGAGTCTAGGCTGTTTTTCTATAGATTTACTGGTTAAAATTCAGAGGCAGAATGCTTATCCTTACTTAGGAAATGGCATTTATTTTTAAATAAGCAGCAGTACCCTTTCCATTTCTTCCTGGGTATAAATATAGAAAGGCTGATTGGCACAGTGCTGGTGTGTTGACAGCCACAGGAGCACTCCAGCCCACAAGGTAGATAAAGTGGTGTGCTGATTGGGTCCAGCCCAGGTTCCCCAATGGCTACTGTCTACTGAACACCTGCTACATGACAAGCTGCATGTGAGCCAGGTAGGCTGCCATGTGGTGAGGGGGTGGAGAGAGTGCCAGCCAGCCAGCCAACCAACCTGCAGTCTGCTCACTTAGTATTTGGGCTGAGCATTACTGGAAAGACTACAGCCAACAAAATGGGGTGCTGGTCCCAGCACTGGCTGGAAAAGGAGCACACTCTCCTTAAAGCTGGAGACAAACCATTTTTTAAACAGTTGGTGTCAATGCCAATGTTATTTAAATGTATTCTTGTGGCAAACGAGATTGCCTGTGAGACAGCAACAGTCACTAGAAAACAAATTGGGGAACAAGGATGCTAGGCAGAGGATCCTGGAAGCCTGGAGTCATGCAGAGTCTGGAAACTGAGGGAGGGAGTGGCCCTGCCCGTGGGCAGCTGGAGGTCTGTACCAGAGGCGACAAGATCCTGGGGCTCTGACCCAGGAGGACCAAGGCTATATAAAGACTGCTGGTGTGGAAGCCACAGGCAAAGGGAGGTTCTTGGGGAGAGGAAAGGATAAAATGTGGAGAAGGTGGAAAGGCAAGTCTCTGGAAGAAGCAGTGGGCAGATTACACTGCCACCTATCCAGGAAGGAGCAGACTGTAGTTGGTCTCAGCAGGCCACCGCCTCACTGTTAGACTCTCTCTGAGGCCCTTCCCCAGTCTGGGCCTCAGTATCCCCATCATCGAGCAGTTTAATCAAGATGGTTCCAGACTCTTCCAGGATGGCCAGTTCATGATCTTTCTTCCTTTTTTCAGAGAAGGGCACTCACCTCAACCCACCTGTGTTAGTTTTCTATGGTAACCATTAAGAAAGTATCATTAACTGCTTTAATGGGGACTTAAAACAACAGAAGTTGATTCTTTCACAATTCTAGTGGCCAGAAGTACAAAATCAGTATGACTGGGCTGAAGTCAAGATCATATGTTGGCAAAGTCACACTACCTCCAGGCTCTAGGGCAGGGTTCCCCAACCTCGAGGCCACGGACCAGTACCAGTCCTGTCATGTTAGGAACCAGGCTGCACAGCAGTAGGTGAGCTTGAATCATCCCAAAACCATCCTCCACCCCTGAGTCTGTGGAAAAATGGTCTTCCACGAAACTGGTCCCTGGTACCAAAAAGGCTGGAGACTGCTCCTCTAGAGGAGATTCTGTGCCTTGCCCCTTCCAGGTTCTGGTTGCTGCTGGTGTTCCTTGGATTGTGGCCTCATCCCTCCAATCCCTACCACCATATTCACTTTGCCTTCTCCATGCATCTGTGGCAATTCTCCCTCTACTTACTTCTTCTAAGGACATTTGTGACTGCATTTTGGGCCCACTGGGATAATCCAGGTAATTTCTCATGATTCTTAAATCAATCTACAAAGTTCTTTTATGCCAATAAGGTAATACTTACAGGATCATGACATGACTTGGATATCTTTGGGGTACATTTTGTGGCCTACCATACCATCATTTGGGCCTTTCTTGGTTATTTATATAGTCTTCCCTTGTTAAATAAAAGTTTACACAAGATTCACCTGTTCTCAGCTGTCAAAAGTCAGTGAAAAACAACCATAACTCCTTGTCTATATCGAATACTTAGCTATGTCCTGGTAAATTAAGATAACAATTCCCTGTGGCTGATTTCAGCCCTCACCCCATGGAATATACCCTTCAGCTGGAACTCAGGTGGAACCCAGCTTTACCTGTCACAGAATCCAAATCAAAATACTCTGAAGGCCTCAAAACATCCTTTATAGCATTCAGTGAGGTTGTGTGTGGGGGAGGGGTGTGTGTCTGGACTGCATAGGGGGCAGTCGCCGGAAAAGAAAGTTTTGAAAATCTGGAGGTTCTGGATGTCAGTTAGCCTCCTCTTACAAGGAACCCTTCATATCTTAGGTCTGGGACCTAAAGCTGACACATTTTGAAGCCAAGCAACATCACATCACATGGCTGAAGCACTGACAGTCAGTCTGCAATAATAAGCTGCACCAAAATGAATGGACGAATCCAACATATGTTACCAAGGGCAGGAGATGGAGAAATATTGGAAAATGCCTACCAGATTAAGGGGGGAAAGGCGAGTACCAGAAGGAAAAATGTAGACAGCCTATGAGAACCTGACTCCCTTTCTCATTGCCCTGTGTCCACCTTCCACTATTTAGAGAGAGCATGCTCAAGAAGATGGAGTTTATAGTGTGAATAGGAATTCAGCCTTCAGATCCTGTCCACCTTATGATGACTGACTTGCAGGCAACCAAGATACTCTCACAATCTCACTTCAGAAGAACAGCACCCAGGCTCTTGGGATTTGCTTCTATGATTATAAATCAGGCCCTCACCAAAGGTTGAGGGCAGCTAGGGACATTGCAGAGTGGCCAAAGTCAAAATGACTATAATGATTAATAATATGTATCAATTTGGCCAGGCCAGGCCAGGCTGCTCAGATGTTAAGTCAAACATCAATCTAGATGTTGCAATGAAGGTATTGGGTTGGCCTAAAAGTTAGTTTGGTTTTGTCTGTAAGATGGTTCTAGTAGAACTTCATTGTCTTTAATGTCATTTGAAATGATTTTGTTAGATTGTATTGTGACAGCTGTCATATCAGTGTGCATTAAAAAGAACATCAAAACTGGTGAATTTTTGTGTAGCCATTTTAATATTGAAGATGAAAGAAAACATTTTTGGAATATTATGCTTTATTATTTCAAGAAAGGTAAAAATGCAACTGAAACAAAAAAAGATTTGTTCACGTGTGGAGAAGGTGCTGTGACTGATCAAACATGTCAAAAGTGATTTGTGAGGTTTCATGCTGGAGATTTCTTGCTGGATGATGCTGTACAGTTGGGTAGTCCAGTTGAAGTTGACAGAAATCAAATCAAGACATTAATTGAGAACAATTAACATTATACCACACAGGAGATAGCCAACATACACAAAATATCCAAATCAATAAAGTTATTGGTGAAAATGAAATATATATCTCTTATTTTACAGAAAAAAAAAACCATACAGACTTTTGGCCAGCCCAACATTTTGCAGGTGTGATTAACATTTAAATTAATTGCATTTGAATAAAGAGGGTTGCCCTCCATAATGTGTGGGCCTCAACCAATCAGTTGAAGGACTTAAGAGCAAAGACTGAGTTATCATGAAGAGAAAGGAATTTGGTCTCCAGACTATAGCATAGAAACTCTGCCTGAGTTTCCAGCCTTCCCCAAGACTGCAACATCAACTCTTTCCTGAGCGTCCAGCCTGCTGGCCTGCCCTAAAATTTCAGGCTTACCTGCCGTCACAATCACATGAGCTAATTTCTTTAGATAGGTAGATAGATGATAGGTAGATAATAGGTAGATAGATAGATAGATAGATAGATAGATAGATAGATAGACAGACACCTGTTGGTTGTTCCACTGGAGAACTCTGAGTAATGCAATGCCTATGTGGTCTTGGGGGAATTCTGAGTCTGAGAAGGGAATGAGTGGGCCGTGGCTACAACCTCCAGAGTCCACCAGAGTGTAGGGAAATGAGGTTCCCTCAGGGCCCTTGTCCCTCTCAACAGCTCATTTCCTCCCTGACCCAGCCCCATCTTGAGAATACACCTGTCCCACCCTGCAAACCTCCCCTCCCCATGCCTGCTCACAACATGTTGGGGCTTGTCCTCCACAGCCAGCTCCCAAGCTCTCCCTAGTGGGTCAAGCCATAGGGAGCTTACTGCTCCCTCATTTGGAAGAGCTGGAGTTCAAGTTCTGGCCTTGTCCACATCACCTCCCACAGAGGAGGTCTGATGAGGGCCCTGCATTCCAGAATAGCCATTAACTCATTCAGTTCTGACAATAACCCTATAAGGTAGGGACAATTGCACCTTCATTTTCAAACTGTAGAAATGATCCCTAAAAATATAGTCTAAATACCTGCATTTTTAGATGTGGGATATGGGGCCTCAGAGAGGTTATGTGGCTAAATTTCTTACAGAAACACAGCTAGCATGAGGTAGCTGAGAGCCAAATGCCTATCTATGTGACTCTAGAACACAGGTGGCAAACACAAGGCCCATGGGCCAAATCCAGCCCTCCACCTTGTTTTATCTGGCCCAGCATCTTGTTTCTACCCAGCGGCAGCACCAAGCTCCTTACCCCTAGTTAAGGAGTAGTTACATTTATACAGTCCTAAAATTACATTCGGCCCTTTGAAGGCAACCTCAAGGCTGATGTGGCCCCCAGTGAAAATGAGTTTGACATCCCTGCTGTAGAGCCTATGTTCTTTCTATTACATCCACCACCCAAGATTGCTATTCTCTGTAGACATGGCTTAAAAATAAGGCACGGACTAAGAGGGGCTGCTCTAGAAACGTGTTCTGCCTTCAGGTGTCAACAGGGGCTCAGGCTCAAACACCAAGGGATCAGTAGTGGTTACCTATGTGTAGCTGAAGGATGTGACTGTCATGTGCTTGAAGCTCCTGAAACACAGAAATCACTTCAGAAATGGATTCTGTTATCATGAGTGACAAATTAGCACTGCTTATTTGACCAACTTGAGGAGGAGTCTAAATAGAATGGAGCATCTGAGAAAGAGAAAGTGACTTTCTTCCAATAACAATGTTGTCATTGAGCTCGTATTTCAGTGGAGGTGATGAGGGCTCTGTAGAGACTGAAACATGCTCTCTGGGGGAAGAAAAGGCTGACTTCATCTGCAGCCAGGATAGCAGCCATGCTGGAGGAAATTCAAGAGAGACTCAGTGAGGCTTCCCCACAAAGTCTCCAACCTTCTCTGCACAAAAAAGCACAGAGGCTTTGCTGGGGAGGGGCCAAGAGTGCCCATGAAGCTGGTCTGGTGGCTACATGGAGAGAGGAGGGCCACTACACAACTGGCATCTGAAGTCCACCTTTGCCAGGCAGCTGAGAGAAGCTGAAGAGACTTGGAGGGAAGAGTGACCTTGGCTTGGGGAAAGAACATACTTCAGGGAGAAATGCAATAATCTTGATTGAGGGGAAATGCATACAGACAGGATGAGGGGCTCAAGGCATGCTGGTAGAACTCATCTGTTCTTCATTTGTCCATGTATTCATCCTTTGGTCCATCCATCTATCCACTGTTCATCCTCCATTCCATGCCTTCTTCCAAGCCGGTTCGAAATATGGTTCTGGTTCAGGCTCTGGGCAGGGCTCTTTGATGGGAGGCACAGGGAGGAATCTGATATGGACCCTCATTCTGGAGCAGGACATCCTCTCCCTGCACCCCTGTCCTGACCTGGGTCCCTCCATCTCAGCAATGCCCAAGTGCTCCCAGTTTCATTGTGCCTCTTCTCAGAAGCCATTCCATAACTCATCCCCCTGGAAAACAGGCAATAATAGGCCTTGTGTGGCAGGTGAAAAGATGTTGCCCAAAGTATCAGGCCCAATTCCTCAGAACTTGTGAATGCTTCTTTATATGGCATCAAAATGCAATTAATTTTAGAATCTTGAGTTGGGGAGATGATCCTGGATTATCCAGATGGACCATAAATGTAATCACAAGTGTTTTTACGAGAGAGATTTGACACACAGAGAAGATGATGTGTCCATGGAGGCAGATATGGGGGTGATGTGGTCACAAACCAGGAAATGCCTGGGGCCACTGGAAGCTGGAAGGGGCACAAGGAACAGATTTTTCCCCTGGAGCTTACAGAGGGAGTATAACCCTGTCGACACCTGGATTTAACCCAGTGATACTGATTTTGGACTTCTGGACTCCACACTGTAAGAGAATAAATTTCTGTTATTTTAAGCCACCTAGTTTGTCATAATGTGTTATAGGAAACAAATAAACCCTGGTAGATTTATTGTAAAGTTTCAAGAAGTGCCTGTATTTACACACAGGGTCTGGCATGTAGTATGTGCTCAGTGAATGGTGACTTCCCTGAGAATTAAAAGAACATGGCAGGCCAAGGGGTTATGTATTCAAAGTCCAATAAAGAATTGCAAATTCTCCAGCCTCCACAGGCCTGGGTAAACAGAAATCCTCATTGTTCTCTGAGGAGAATTAAGAAACATAAAAATGACTTGATTCATAAGTAGAAGACTTTCTTCTTTCTAAGTACACCTTGCCACCAAACCAAAAAATGTCTAAGGGTTTAGAAAGTAAGAGTTCTGAATTTTGGTCACATATAATGTCTCTGAGGAGACCTCTCCCAGGACATAGTGATGCTACATTGAAAAGACAAACAGACATGAAAATGATGCAGGCTTGGGTCACTAGGGTCCTATTGTCATCACAGAGCCAGCTCCCCTACACCCCAGGCTTCTCATCACACAGGCTCTCAGAGTGAGGGGCTCCCTGAACCCACAAGCCATAGGTCTGGCCAGTTTATCCCAACCTATCAAGTGACAAACCCAGAGCTTCAAGGTAAGCCAGGTGTGTGTGAGGATAGTCTCAGTCTTGTATGCTGACCTGATGGCCTGGTTAGCCCCCAGAACCTCCTGGGCTCTGTTTCTAGAGTCCAGGCCCCAGTAGCTGGAACACAAGGAGAGAATGAGGGCTCTGTCTTCCCTGGGGCTTCAGGCCAGATTAGCAGGCTTTGGTCATCAGGAAAAGCACTGCCAGGGCCTTCTCCACTCAAAACAAGCCTCAATGGCCACTCAGTGAAGGTGAGCTGTAGCACCGTAGCACTCATCATACCAAAGCCTCCAGGAGCCCCATCACTACAGAGCCATTCTTCAATGCTACAAAATAGATCCCCTCTGCCTTGCCACAAGTAAAAATAACATCAGAGAATTGCTTCGTGTGTGTTTGTATGCACCCACATACACATGTGTATGCGGCCATGCACAATTTGCTGGGCTCATTAGATGCTACCAGGAGCCTCATTGTGGAAGAGCCAGATGAATCCTCTTCCTCCAGTCTCCTGAGCAGCTTCCTGAGCAGGCCAAGCAGTAATTTACTATGAATCTTATCCAATAGCAATATTTCTATTTAACAGCACATGTAGAATCTTGGTTTGGTATGAAAAGATGTACCATGTGGTATGTCTGCTCAGCTCTGTACTTGAAGCCTTGTACATAGCATGAAATCACCAGCTTGGCCCCACTTAAAGAGCATCGAGTGGAGCATGAAGGGGGGTTGCCCCTAAGGGCCCATTGACAAGCATATTTCCTAAACACTAAGAAGGAGGAAGAAAGACTACCCTCATAGTCCTTGGACCCCCACTGCTACACCGCCATGCCCCTTTTGTCTTATACTAAGGCTTGGACCATCCATCCAATAGGCCCTGTGCAATAGAAAGCAGATGTCAACTGTCCCCAAAGTCAAATGGGATGGTTATAGTGGACTACCCCTTTCATATTTGTCTTCTACCCACACTCCATGCCTGGCTTGTGCACATGAGTGAGATTTGAGACTGCCTAGTGGGTGCCAGCCCCAACATTAATCTCATCCACAACTGAGCCAGGGTAGGAGGGAAACAGTTAAGAAAATTCTCCTTCACCTCTGTACCAGGAACTGAACTAGATGCTGGTGATTCAGCTGAATCGGACAGAGTGCCCTCTACCTGAGGGACTTCTCAATCATGGGGAGCAAGATGTACAAGCATTTAGGAGCTGTGAACTTTTAGCCATTCACTTCACTTCTCTGGACCTAGATGTTGAGTTTCTAATGAGATAAGCCATGGGAAAATGCTTCCAGGAACTTAAAGAGGCAGTGAATGTTATAGGTGACCCCTGTCCATTTCCCACCATGCCCACCAGTGTGACCAAGGAGCAAGAGAAGGGCCCAGGATCATTGCCACACATCTGCTCCTTGGAAATCCCTATAGTGGTTTGGCTTGGTTTCAACTTGATGCTGTCATGGCCTGCCCATCTCTGTCCTTGCAGCTTGTGAACCAGAACTCTCTCCTGAGAAATGCAGGTAAGAGCCACACTGTCCACAAAGGTGGACAGCAGAGAGGTTCTAATTCCCTACCTTGAGAGGGTATAGGAAAGCAGAGCAATTACCAACTCCAAACTAGTACCAGAAACCTGGGGAAAACCTCCCTGACTTGAAACTCAAAACCTGCTGCCCACCCTGAACCCATTCTTTGACAACAAGTCCACTAGTTATTTACCACCTCCCATCTCAGCTATCTTGTTGGTATGTCCTGCCAGAGTTTAATTGGCAATCAAGAAAATGTGAAACAAATGGAGATGTGTCTGATGTCATTAAGTCTACTCTGCATCAGAAGTTAAGAAGCCTGGGTTCTAGGTAAAGTGGAGATAACATTAGTACCTGGGTGCATGTTTTTTTAAAAGGCCCCAACAGAAAATAAAGCCCCAACAGAAAACTGCTGTACTCCAAACAAACAGCACAGAAAAAATCTGTAACCCTCACGCCCTCCTAGTCAACAAGGCCTGAGTGGAATGCCTATAACAAGGCACTTGACCTCCTCTTCAGGTAAGGAACTGGAATCTTTATTCTTCCCAACACTAAGGAGACTTCTACTCATGTCATGGAGGCCACATGGAGAGCAGAAGGAGGTATCCCTCTGCGATTCAGCCAGGGAGGCCTAATGGAGAACCTGAACTCCCACACCCACCCAGCAGTAACAGGGTGTCCCTTTCTCCACCCCAACCCAGAATGTCAAAGGATTTCAGTGGAGAACTTGGACTTCCAGCTCCACCTGTCAATAACATGGCAGCATCCCCTTCACCCACCAAGGAGTGTCAGATAAGGCCTGCTATAGCAGAAGATTTAAATAAAATCCAGAGCCTCCTAATACAATACCTAAAAAGTCCAGAATATAATCAAAATCACTTGTCATACCAAGAACCAGGAAAATCACAATTCAAATGAGAAAAGACAATCAACAAACACAAACACTGGGAAAAATCATATGTTGGAATTATCTGACTAGCATTTTTAAAAAGCTGTTATAAAAATGCTTTGCCAATCAATTGTAAACATGCTTGAAACAAAAACATAAAAATCCTAGCAAAGAAATAAAAGATATTTAAAAAATAAATAAAAATTTATATCTGAAAAATGCAGTAACTGAGATGAACATCTCTCTGGATGGGCTCAATGGTAGATTGCAGATGATAGGAGATTATCAGAGAACTTGAATACAGAACAATAGAATTTACTCAATCTGAACAACAGAGAAGATTGACTGGAAAAAAATGAACAGAGCCTCAGGGACCTGTGACACTAAAAAGAAAGATCACTATAATGAAAGATTATCAAAAATGTATGTCATTGCCCTGGCTGGTGTAGCTCAGTGGATT
>VMDR010018831.1:0-12568 GCA_007922815.1 Macrotus californicus
AAATATGATACATTTTATTTTACAGCTTGCTTTATTTTTAAAACTTAAACTGTTTCTTGGGTATTTTCTCATATTAACACACAGAACTGTACTTTATTCTTATTTACTAAACACATTAGTCCATTATATTACCTTAGTGTTTTATAACTTTGAAAATTTTCTTTAAATTGTTTTTTTCTTTTGTGCAAGAACTGATGTTATGAGGGCCTAGAGGCAGGTATTGTAAAGTACATGGAAAATAAAATATTAATAGGTAAAATGAAACAAAGACCATATAAAATATTGAGAATTATATAGAAGGATTAATGCTATCTAAACCTAAGAATGAATAGATTATAACAGTTGGGTGCTGATGTTTTAAAAATATACTCAAGGAAATAATGCAATAAATGTATAAATATATGAGATAACAGAACAAAAGAAGTCATACATATTCTCAAAGATCTTTGTATTAATAAACATTTCTAAGAATATTTTGGATGAAATCAACCTCGCAATTGCATCACTTGTTATATTGATATTGTTGCCAAGCAAAGAGATGATGGCTAGCTATCCTGTCTTAACTGAATCTTCAGTTAAGTGGCTGAGGGAGAGAGGGATGGGACCACAGTTACATGCTGGAAATGAAGGCCATTCAGATGAATACACATGCTGCAAAACACGCGTCACACGGATCAGACCGGAAGGCTGGTGGAGATGGAAATGTGTGTCTTTTATTTAGATTTCTGATTCAACTTTTAGGTTGAAATGAAATGGGGGCTGAGATAGTGTATAAAAGATTATCTCTCATATTTGTATGGTGCTGAATTATTTTTCAACTAGACGGAATAAACACTGATTATATTAAAAATAAGTCTATCGGCTAAAATATTACATACAATTAATGGAGTTTTATATTATTTATGCTAATATAACTTAATCTGAATTGTTTTCACTTAAGGTCATAGCAGTGGATAAATTAGTAAAGCACAACACTCAATGCTTGTTGCCTTTTAGGTTGAAAACATAGTGATATTTTCCTTCTAATTATTTTATAATATAGCTCAGTTAGGCTTTGTTCGCTGAGTCCACTAAACACTCAGGTAAACTGATATAAAAGATGGTTGAATACAATGAAGTAAATATTGTAAAAGATTGTAATTGCTAGCTACTATGAGAGAGTGTCCTTGGGGGTTAATTTACTATTAAGGGGCATAGTGTTATTCTAGTGTGTTTATTTTTCTCAGTTATTTTTAGTTTAAGCTGCCTTAATACATTGTGATACAATCTTTGCAATGTGTTCTGACAGTGGAACAATTCAGATATATTGATTTGTGAAATTAATACAATTTACACATTTTGAATATAAATAAAATACTAAGAAAAGAGCATTGCAATGTAAAATATAATCTAACATGTCTACAGAAGCAGGCACTTTGTACTTTTATATGTGAATCAGGAGGGTTCATGGTGCTTGAGCAGGTAATTCAAACCTAAATAATGTTGTGGCTGAAGTGCCATGTAATTTTACCGTCAGGCAAGCTGGGTAGGATGGTCCTGGTGCAGGGACAAGAAAGCTGCGGGTCACAATGCGTAGCCTAAATGCAACTTCTAGGTGAAATATAAAAGCACGTAGTTGTTCGTTCCAATAGATTTTTTTTCTGTCAGTAACTATTGGTTAGGTATCTGCTTAATTCACACTGTTCTTCATGTGAACAAAACATAGTCCCGGACTGTACTGAATTGATATTCTAGGGGAAGATGAGCCTAACGAGTGAAATACGATGAAATCTGGGCTGAGTGCTACAGGAGAAATAAAGGGGAGGGGGGCAGAGTGTGGGTCGGTGGGGGGGGGTGGTGTTTTAGGTCTGGCCTCTCTGATGAGGAGACATTTGAGCAGAGACCTGAATGAAGTGCAGGAGTAAGCCGTCCTCTGAAGAAAAAAGAAACAGAGGGAACACCAAAGGCAAACGCTCTAAATTGGAGGCATAGCTGCTGAGTGTAGGGTTCAGAAAGTAGGCCCACGTGGTAGGAGATGAAGGGACAGCCCAGAGAGGGGTCGAAGATGAAGCCAGAGGCAGGCACTTATGTGCCGTGGGGAGGACTTTATTCTGAGATAGGAATCCTTTAGGAAAATTTGAACGTAGAAATGACATCACCCGAAAGTTGTAAAAAGACGATTGTAGCTGCTGTGTGAAGGATGGGCTTCAGCTTTCTGCATCTGTTAATCTTTGAACAGCTGGGGACTCGAGTTTATAATTAATCCTAGGTTGTTGTGGGCCATGTTTCAATGCCAAGGGCAACAACAGGAACATCTTTACTGTGTAGGTGGGTGATGTTAGTTATGAATTTTGTCATGGTGAGTTGTTGGGAAGATAATTGATTGGCTACACAAAGAAAGACCAAAGCCCAGGGGTAGTTTTCAAGGTGACCAGGAACTTCGAATAAGCGTGGATATATCTTTGCTGTCCTGTTACGGCTTTTTTATATTGTTAAAATCCAGATGAAAAGTCCTTGGCAAAACTTTCTTCTGATATTGAATTACTCAGGATTCTTAGCAGGTTTTAAGATGGAATAGCTTGTTTTGTTTCAAAACAAGCAGAGGAGAGGGAATGCATTTAGAAATCTTGCCTACTAATACTGAAAACTGTATTCTTGCTGCCACTTTTCAATTCCTAAATTGTCAAGTATAGAAAGATTGCTGGAGATTGTGACATTGTGAGCAGTAGTACAGGGACATTAGACCTCTTGTCATTATTGGTAAAATTGTTCATTGATCACTCCTTTTCTGTAGAAGACATAGAAACATATCAGAAGCTTTAAAATATATCATGCCCTTTGACCCAGAAATTCCAATTTCAGGAATTTATCTTAAGGGAATAGTCTAAAATAAGTATAAAATGATTGTAAGTAGTATTTAAAATAGCTTTATCATCACACACACACAAAAGAAAATAATATCCAACACCAGGCATTGGTTAATCAAATTTTAGTAAAATCTTACTAGAACATTTTATGCAGTTATGAAGAATCTTTTTTTATTTAATGGAATGTGGAAATAGTCACAATATATTACTACATGAATAAAATGGGATATGAAGTCCTATCTATAGTAAGAGTTGAATAAAAAAATACTCAGAAATCCACAAAAATGTTAACTAGCAGTTCTTTCTACACGGTGAAATTAGGATTATTAAAAACTTCTTTGTACTTTTTATATTTTCAAGATTTAGCTAACGAACACCAAGTACTTTCATATTAGAGAAAATACAGTATATGTTATTTTAAAGTATGTGTCTTCATAATAAAAAAGCTAACATTGTAATACAAGAATATTTTGGTACTTTATTATTTTTCTCATTTTTATTGTTGACACTATTGATGGAGATGTCCCCATCCCCCCCTCCCCCTACCCACCTCCACCCAGCCCCTGCCCCACCTTCTCTCTGTCTGTCACCTTACAGTGCTGTGTGTCCCTGAGTCATGCATATCTGTTCTTTGGCTAATCCCTTCACTTTCTCTCAACCAGAACTCCCTCACCCCTGTCCCCGATAGCTGTCAGTGTGCTCCTCGTATCCACGCCTGTTCGTCATTTGAGTGGAAAAAATGCTTTTCTAAGAAATTCTCTGTGCTGGCCTCTGTTATTTTGCTATGAAAGCTGTGAAAACTGACAATACCTTTGCTTTTCATGGTCGTCTTCATGGAGAGGTGAAAGAGAGGAACTTGAGGGAGGACGGGCTAACTAGGGGAACAAAGCGATGTGTCACATTGCTGGCCTGGGAGTCCCAGCAGGCACAGTCCTGCTTTACTATAGGAGAAAAATGGTTAGGGTTAGACCCTGGCCAAGTTCTTGCTTTTAAGGTTCAGTTTCAGAGGAACATCTGAAAAAACATGACCAAGTGAGGCATTTTCTGGTCTCACACCTAATAAGTCCTTGATGCTCAGGCCAGGGTCTCATTCTTGCTGACTCGGAAGCAGGCAGCACCTGACTGCACAGGCTTTCATCTACTTCCAAAGCCTAACCCTCCAAGGCGAGCCAGCAGACGCGGGCAGGTGATGCTTACAGTCCTGAGACAGAGGGACTACATGCTTCATTATCAATTCTGAGTGAGTTGTAATTTTCAGATTATGCTGGTACTGCTTGGCTTCTTAGAATAATTTTTTAGTTCAATAGCTGCTAATTGTTTAATTATTGGTTATTATTAGTGTAAACTTTATTTCTTTAAGTTTTTTATTGAAGTAAATTGATATACATTATATTAATTTTAGGTATACAACATAAAGATTCAATATTTGTATAATAAGCCATATTTTGTTTAGCCTATGGAGTACTTGGAAAAAATCTTTGATGTCTTGTTGGCTCTGAGGAAACAAAACTTCAAAAGATTGCCACCAAAACAGACCCCCCCCCATCCACTTGTCCTACCATCCTTGGGATTTTTAATGCTCAGTCAGCCAAGCAGATTGCTATGAAAAGACCTAAAACATTGTTTATTTAAATTCTCTAGTTATGCAGTGTAACATTATTAGAGTGGCGAGGATAATATTTAACTCATATGTTCTATGTTCATACTGTTCCTAAAATAAAGGTTGGCTTGATAACAAACCCAACTACAACCTAGTTTTCCTAAGTTAATGTCATCTTTACACTATTATTTTACAACTTTTCTATTTGGCATATTGTATGAATGAGGAAAATTGATGTTCAAAAAAACTTTTAAAGGGAATACATTTGACCTATATGATGCACCTCTTCTCATTTCCATTTTTCTTCTCTTAAGATTAATATAGTTGTCATTTTATTTTTCCCCAAAAGCCACATAAAGCAGATATTTCACTATTTGTTTCCAAACACAGAGGCATCGGTAAGCCACTAACCTAGCAATTCATCTTAAACCAAGCGAGAGACCCCATTCTAGTTCTGTTTTTTTTTTCAAAGTACTTCAACTGAGTCAGAATATCTGAGTGGAAAGAAAGCAAGAAAGCAAAACAGAAGGGAGGGAGTGAGATCGGGGAGAGAGAGAAGGAAAAAAGGAAGGGAGAAGAAAGGGAAGGGAAGGTGGGAGGGAGGAAGGAAAGGGTATTTGGGAGACATTGTGTTCCTCTCCAGAAGGGCAGACCTAAATCTAGTGTTATTTGAGTGAGCTTTGTTAACCAGAAGGTGGCATAATGGTGGACGTCAGGGAACTAGATGATAAGCAAGGGACGTAGACAGGGACATGTCAGAAACTAAAGAGAAACAATTGATGTTACAGTGTTGCCTAGAATCATCCCACATTGGGTGATGCTGTGTATAATAGTCATGCTCATCATCATCCTTATCATGGCTGTTGTTTATTAAGTGCTTAGGAACTTGCTAGCAGTGAAAAAGAAACATGCTCCACATGTATTACTTCACAGGGGTGGGCAAAAGTAGGCTTACAGTTGTTTGTATGGAAAATAACACAATGACTAATAAACAATAATACAAGAATAAACTGTGTTTTGTGTACTCACAGCTGTACTACTACTTTTGCCCACCCGTATATTTCATCCACCAAATAGTCATTGGGTAGGTATATACCTCTTTTTGACAGATGAGTAGACTGAGACTTAGGCTTCGGTCCAGAACTTGCCCACAGCTAGCAAGGAGTATGGGTCTTTGTGTTCTTGAAGTTCTGTGCTAGGAATCAGCTGCAGATAACAGGAATTTCTACAAACAGGTTCTCCTGTCAAATTTATAGGGATCATGCAATAGCTTTTTGCTCTGTCCACTTGGAGTGAGTATTGAGGTCAGGTCACTAAAATCTACTAATGGATGAAACGCTCGCAGTATAGTCAGCTCTGGTAGTTTTAGCAATTTAAAAGGGCGGTGGTGATTGGTGTTATAAAAGCCATAACACATGTTTCTAGAAAGAAAAAGGCAACCAAACTTTTTATCAATCACTTCATTGCATGTGCATTTGGCAAATCTGTCACTGCTTCTGGCTGTTGTCCTTTTTTTTAAATGCAAGTATTTCTTTGCATGAATTTCTTTACTTCGTGATCTTCTATTGTCTTTTTAAAAAAATCATAGCTTGGGAGCTGTTTTATCTGAATTGCTTTTAAAAACAAGGTAACATTTTAATGTGAATGCTTTTAAATTAACCCCATTTGCTGAAATGATGTGAAATAGCTCAGCAATATTCCCATGACCTATTGTTATACCTCTTGATATTTTATATGATCTCTAATCAGTTGGCCAGACATTAGCTGAAGCTGTGGAACCTGGCTGCCACAGCCCCTGTGATGCTGAGTCTGGAGTTAGCAGCACAGACGAGGGGCAGATGCCCATGACCGAGCTGGAGACTGACACAGGTACAGGTAAGGGCACATCATTACCTAGGAAAAACCTTCAGAAATCTTCTGCCAAAGACAATCCCATTTCTATATTGCTATTCTTGTTTTCTCCTTCTTCCAGCTCTCTTTTCTTTTCAATTAATCAATGTGATAGAAGGAGGTGGTTGAGAGGGCATAAGGAGAGATTTAAAGCTGATAACACATATAAATGTTATTTTTTTATACATTGGTGCCTCGAATGAAAGAGAAACAACTTTGGATTATAGAATTCATTGATAGGCATTTTCAGATCCGTCTTGTTTTACAGCCTGCCTCCCAGTTAGTTGACCTGGTAGGAGATTGGAGACGTGGAGAGCCAAGGCACATTTCATAAGGACTTATTTGCGCTCTTTTTAAAATTAGAGAAGAATTTATTGCCATCAACATATGACCTGGCTCTTGATGATGCGTATTCCAGCTGCAAGAGTGCCAATTAGAGTGACCCAACAGTCTCAATTCCATATATGTCTGGTCAAGCGTCCTGTGTCCTTGAAATCAGGATTCCCCATATTAAGTGGATGACTTTTTAAAAAAATGTCCTGATTTGATCATATGTATGTGTACGAGGAGGTGGGAGGGATTATTTATTTTACTCATCATATGGTCTTGTGACTTCTACCTCTAATTTTTAATGACAGTCATCAAGCACTATGAGGTATTTGAGATTTCACTCTATTTTCAAGTGAACAAGTTAGCAAGCTATAGTTTCGTGGATGCTAGCAGAAGACACAAGACTCCTGGCTCAGAGGGGGAAAAAAAACCTTTATTACTCACAAAAAATAACATTAACAAGAATATTTGCACTTACACGGTTCTCTGAGCTCCAGTTCCCTCTAGGCAACATGGAGAGGGCCAGGGGACATTTGAACATGTAGTGTGTTGACCTTTAGAATAAGGACCCTGAGCTTGAAGAATCCAAGTCTTTTATATGGGCATTAAGCCCAAGGAGTCCTCATAACATTCTGCAGTGTAGGCACTGTAGCTGTTAGATCAAATCTGACTAAGGCAAGAACATACAATATATTGTAAGCAGTGGGAAGGAAATGTGGAAGGAAGATTTGTTAGGTTTTCTGTGCACCGGGCACTGTGCTAATCACTTTATGATTTACTGTCACGGCATTCCTGTGAGTCAAGCGTTGCTGTTCCTGTTTTATGGGTTTAGAGAGAGAAGGCTCAGAGAGGCATTGCTCACCGAGGGCATTCTCCCCCAGGTCTGTCTGACGCCCAAGCACTCACTCATTCCACTAAGTCAAAATACCGGTTTGTGAAAGTTGCTTGCTCTCCTACATTCTTTTTTTTCCCCCAGAAGCCCATAAGGTTACCATAAAAAACATGTCATATTTTTGTATTGCTATTTCTTAGAAGGGCTTCAATTACCCTTTCTCCTTGGCTGCAGGAATGTCATGTCTGACTCCCCAGCACTGTGTGTTCATACAATAGCTCAGCTGGTTACCATTAATACTTACTCTCTTAGAATTTAGACATAGTGTATTATTACATGGTGAGGAGGCAATTTGATTCCCCTGTTTTCCTGAAAGTTCTTTAAATAATCCATAATTTTAGGGGCCAGTTTAGAAAAACAGAGGACTTCATTTAAATGTCTTTCATAACTGAATTTTTAATATATTTCATGTAGGAATTTGAATAACAGATAGACCCTTAAAAAGACTCGATACATGTTTCTCACCATTGTAGTTTAATTTTCTTTTCAATCAGGTCATGATGTGCAATGAAATAAAGTGGACCACGTTCCTTTAGATGAATTGGCTACATGTTCTCTCAGTGAACATTTGGTTTAACGTTTT
The DNA here is from genome assembly GCA_007922815.1 of Macrotus californicus. Taxonomy (NCBI): domain Eukaryota; kingdom Metazoa; phylum Chordata; class Mammalia; order Chiroptera; family Phyllostomidae; genus Macrotus; species Macrotus californicus. Next base: position 8,142 of record VMDR010018831.1, read on the forward strand.
CCTCTGGGACCTTCTAGGTGCAACTTAGTAAATGACCACTATGGTGTGCCGAGGACCACCTATAAAAGTCAGCACCAACCCTATTGATAGGCCTGAAATTTCTATGTGATTCTTTTGAAAGAAGATGTCAAAAATTACCTTCCCAATACATTTTTTTTTAAGGAAAATGTAAAATCAGTTACCATTGCTGGCAATAGACAAAAGGAATGCCAGATAGGATGTCCATGCTTTGTGTTAGGAGAGGAAATGAAGTGACAAGACAGTCCTGGGTGGGGTAGCATCCTACAGAAGAAGTGACATGAATAAGATCAGGGCGTTAGGTTTCTGATAGATTCTTAGTAATGGGGTAGTGAGTGAAATGGCAAGCCAGTAAAAAAAAAAAAATAAGGAAGACACACTTGCTTACTTTATAGATTTACATAATTTGGAGGTTGACATGCTGGTGTGATAACTTATTTTATAATATCCAGTCGAGTGTCTTCTATAAGTGAAACAATTTAAAATAGAAGTTAAGATGACCATTTTAGAGGCTCTTGTCTTCCAAAGTATTATTTTGCCCTGGGAGAGAAAGTTTAAATGCTTTGGGTGTGTGGAATGACATACCTTTATTTATTTGGCGTAGACAATTTCAACAGAAGTACATGTGTTTGTTATTAAGAAGAAATCAATTTGAAGCCTTTTAAGAAAAACATTGAGCTTGTATTATTGAAGTATGATAGCTAGTAGACCCAGATTCACCAAGGAATTATGGATGAGAACTTATGAAATACTTCAAGAAGGGTATTTATGTTGAACACTGTCCCAGACTACAAAGTCTTGTCTTGCTCTGTGATCCTGTTTTGCCAAAGGCAAATCAGTTTCTGAACACAGATGGGAGGCATCCTGACCCATAATACAAATTGATGTCTTTAGTAAAAAATCTTACCTTAAGCTACAAAATTATTCGATTACTATGTCTAGATAGAGTAGTTTAAAATGTGGGAGTAATGAATGGGATAATGATGAGCTCACACTGCAGTATGATTGTGTTGCTGAATTCCCATGTGAGTATAAAAACCTGATCAGAGGGCAAGCATATTATGGTGCCATAAGGGACAATGACTTCTAAGAAGATAAAATATTCATTATTATTCTTATTGCATAATTTTTTCGCAGGTCCTAATATTTCAAATGAAAGTAGTAGATGTGTGTGTGTGTGTGTGTGAGAGAGAGAGAGAGAGAGACAGAGAGTGGAGGGTGATTTTATTATTCTAAGACATGAAGTTTTTATTTATTTTCAACATTTCTAATGTTCAGTTTTCCTTTATTATGAATGTGTCCATTAAATTTGATAGCATCTCTTTTCATCATGAAAAGCCATTTTAAAGCAAGTTATAGTCAGTGGCATCATAGGATGGAGAAAATGTTTTATATATAATATCATTGGCCCCGCCCTGGCTGGTGTAGCTCAGTGGATTGAGTGGGGACCTGCAAACCAAAGAGTTGCCAGTTTGATTCCCAGTCAGGGCACATGCCTGGGTTGAGGGCCAGGTCCCCAGCTGGGGGCATGTGAGGGGCAACCACACATTGATGTTTTTCTTCCTCTCTTTCTCCTTCCCTTCCCCTCTCTCTAAAAAATAAATAAATAAAATCTTTAAAAAATATATCATTGATCCTTGATATTACATACAAAAGATCTCATATTATATAGGATTACATATAATATCTCCTCCCTGTGCACTTGGATTAAAGTCATCTTGTTTTCTAACCTTATTTTACAGCACCAAATAGGAATTCGGTAGTGGAAGAAAGCACAGTCCTCAACTCAAACAAGGAATCCAAGCCAAAGAAGGAAGAAGCAGTGGAAGAAGATGAGGTCCTTCAACACAGGGATGCTGACACAGTAGAAGAAAAAAGGGGCGCGACACTGTGGGGAAAAGCAGGAGTTGATGAGTTTCCCTTGGGGGAGTGGAAGCCAACAGCAGAGCAGCCAGCTTTAGCAGAACTGTTTATAAAGGAAAGAGAGATCCCTCAAGGCATAGCAGGCAGGGCAGAGGTGGAAGAGGATAAGGAGCTGAATAAAGAGGAGTTACACTCAGCAGGAAAAAAAGCAGCAAGAGCCTCTGAAGGTCTAAATGGAGAAGAGGCTCCTGAAAAGCAGGCCTTGATGCTGACAGTGCTGGAGACAGAGAAGGCAGCTTCTAAAGAGAAGCAGGGTTCAGAGAAGGTAGCATTTGCAAGCCAGGCTGCAGCTCCAAAGTCTGAGTGTATTCAGGAGGTAAGAGCCCTGAGAGAGGCTGTGATACAAGAGAAAAAAGAGGCTGAGAGAGGGGCGGCTGCGAGTGAGGCAGAGTCTGAAAAGCCAAATGTGGAGGACAGTGAAGACAAAGCATCCATAGACCAAGGGGACACGGGACCCGAGCAAGACACTGTGTCCGAGACAGAGGATGGTTTAGACGAGGCGATACTTGGGGGAGAGGAACCAGCCAAAACAAGGGAGGCCGTTATGAGAACTGAAACACCTTTGAGCTCCTCAACGTCTGACAAAGCTGAGACAACCCGAATGAAGGTTTCTGAGGAAAGTCTGGAAGAGCTTTGTAAGAAAGATGAGAAAAGGAAGGAAGCTGAGACTGAGGTGGAATCTAATAAGGGAGATGATAGGAAAGAAACATTACCTGAGGAATTAGATGCAGAAGGAAAGAGAATGAAAGCTGAGAGGCCAAAAACACCTCTGGGGGAAACTGAATCTGAGACAGAAGAGGTGACAAGGGCAAATGCTCTTCAGGACGAAGACATTTTAGAAGAAGAGCGAAAGTTTAAAGGGCAAGATGGGAAAATTGTGAAGGAACTAAGACCTGAGAAAGAGACACAAGGCCCCCAAAATGAAACAGAGTGTGATGTTGAGAATGAAACACCCATGGAGGCCTCTGAATTAATTGAAGACACAATGCAGCAAGAAGAATCACTGAGCGAGAGGGAGGTGACCATGTCTGAAACAGCACCTGGATTTGAAAAGTCACCAGAAAACATAATAGCTATGAGGAAAGAGGGAGGAGGGGAAAGACTGAGAGAATCTGGAGATACAGAATATAAAGGCAAAGCAGAGGTGCTCTGCAGAGAGGATGTGGCTCTGTCTGAGCAGGAAGAGGGACCTAGCCCTGAGGGCGAGGGTGGGCTGGGAGCTCTCGAAAGTGACCCTGAAGGACAGGCACAGGCAGCTGAGGTGATGATCACAGCTACAGGCGAGGCCCAGGAGTGTATAGCCAAAGATGAAGATGAGCTTGCAGGACTGGAAAGGAAGGAAGAAGAAGAGTCCTTGAAAGAACGACAAGAAGTGGGGGCCATGGCAATGACCCAAGAATATATTTCTGAGGGAGATCCCATGATGGCAGAAAAGTTGTGTGAAGAAGTGATAGATGAGGACGCAGAGGAGGAGGTGGGTAAAAACTGCACTTTTAGGACACCAGTGCTGAAGGCCGGGCACACAGAGGGGGATGGGAGCTTGCAGGGAGGAATGGCTGTGGCTGACGAAGACCCCCAAGGAGGAGCATCGGAAACGGCAGAGGAGAAGAGAGGAGTGTTGGCAGATTTGAACACAGCCAAGGGAAAAACAGAAGCAAATACAGCCGCCTCCTTTTCAGATGTTACTGGCGAGGAAACTTGGCACAAAGTGAGTGAGTTGCTAGGGAAAACAGCAGCTGCAGAGAAGGTGGTGGCAGAGGAAATAGCACTGAGCAGAGAGGGGGTTCCAGCAGTGGGGGAGGTGACAGTGACTGAAGCATCAGAGGCTGAGGTGGAGGCTCTTGGAGAAGCTTCAGTCCTGGAAGGGAAGGCCCCCCAGCTAGGGCGAGATCAAAAGGAAGGGGAAGTAGGAGTGGAGGCAAGGATGGGGAGCCACGGTGGGGCGCAGGAGTCAGGGGAGGCTGAAGATTTCAGACTACGATTATCCCAAGAGAAAGAGTCAGAGCAGAGTAGAGAGAGTCTACAGGACGTGGAAATACTCCCTGTAAAAGCTGATTGCCCTGGAACCCAAGAGAAGCAAGAAGAGCAAACAGTGCAAGGAGAAAGTGAGAACATAGATGTTTCCCTGAACAAAAAGAAGGCCTAAGAGACTTCACAGCAGATGGTGAGTTTAGGCCTGATCATTTGCAGGATTAAACAAATACCCCACCTGGGGTCCCTTCCCCTTCTGCTGGCTCATCCCTTTATCAGTCCTTGCAGGCACATAGGACACAGGCTTCAGTATGTGCTGCTTAGTGCCCAACCTGTCAGGACAGGTTGGGTGAGGTGGAGGTGGGGCCAAAACACCCCCAGGGAACCACCTCTATTCCCTTTGCAACTCTAAATCACATCCTCTGAGTTTGCAAGCATAGCACTCTGAATTAGTGAGGTCCCTATTTCCCTTACAGGACCTCAAAGGGGAAACAGAGAGGAGAAGGGGCCATGGG
>VMDR010018832.1:0-18840 GCA_007922815.1 Macrotus californicus
TAACATTTATTAGGCATCTACTGTGTGCTAGGCATTATTCATAGGAACTGTATTCCATTATGATACCGAGTTTCTGAAAGAAAAATGGAGGTACACAGAGCTTCAGCCATTTTCCCAAGCTCAAATGCTAGTGAGTCCAGAACAAACCCCAGATGGTCAAAATACAGGACCTCCACTTTCAACCTCTTCATTACAATATCCAAATTTTATTTTTTAAATGCACGTCACAAAAGATACCAAGTCAAACTAATAGAATACATTGTTTGGATTTTTTTTTAATCCAAATATAATCAAAATATCAACACTGACTTAGAATCAAAATATACTTTCCTGCTTATGGACAGAGATTTGGAGCGTAAACAAATAAATAATAATGTATTTTCTGATGGTTTTGAGCAAGAATGTGTCCCAGGATGCACTGATCAAGAAAAATGGAGGGCTCAGCACTGCAAATAGATTCCACAGCTGTCAGTCACAGATTACACCAGAACCCGATGAGGGGGTGAGAATGTGAGTGTATTTTCGTGTTTCTCTAACCCGATGGAAGTGGGGTCCATCAGTGTAACAAAAGTCCAGCCATGTGGAAATGCAAAAGCCAGACAGAAACACCCCAAAACAACTACCTGGTCATTCTAACGAGGCTCAATTGCTCTCCTGAGCTGCAGGGAGGAAATCTAACCATCAGATGTTAAAAACAAAACCAAACAAAGCAATAACATTACATGTTTTAGTATAAACCTTCTTGTGCATTTACTTATGTATCTATTTTTTAAATTTGATTTTCAATTTCAGCCGATGTTCAATATTATTCTGTGTTCATTTCAGGTGTATGGCAGATTGCTTGGATAATCATGTGCTTTACAGAGCGGTCCCCCCCCCAAATGTTTCGAGTACCCACTTGGCACCACACACAGTTATTACAATATTATTGAATGTGTTTCCTAAGCTATAATAATAATTTTACACTTTTATCAAAATCCTTTTTTGGGGGGAAAAAAACATCTCTAACAAACCAAGTACACCTATCCACTTAGCGTGACTTAAAATTGATGTATATTTGTATAGCCCTTTAAGCTTCAGGTTTTTAGATTTTTGATGTTCGTAGATTATAAATTCAGACATCCCAAATCCTTCTCTTTCTAGCACCTATTCCTCGGGTAATGTTGGTTATTTCCCACTTACTTTGATACGTTGAAAAATGAATGACGAGGCTCACAATACAGCTCCTGATCTGCCAGTTGTTAAGTTATCCTGAATGCAGGCTTCTGCTTAGAATATCAGTGCATTCTTTTTCCAAAGGCACACGGACGGCAGCAGGCCCTGCAGTGAACATGAACTTGAAATTAAGAGTGACATCTGAGTGATCCTGGGCCCTTCACCTACACTCGGAGCCTCCCTTTGTGTATACAGTGGCGATGCTTATATGTCTGCCCTCACAGGGCTGCCGGCAGGTTAACAGCACAAGGTGTCTAGCATGACACAGGACGGGCACTCAGCAAAGGACTGTGATTCTCTGATGCTCATCTAAGTGAACACGCGTTTGTGCCGGAGCTGACACCGCGAAGGTGTTTAAGCTCCACGAAACGGAGTGTGAGATTCACAAGTTTCTGGAGCTGATGAACCCCGGACGCCTTTCGTGAAATCTACATCAGGTAAAATTAACTTTTAATTCATTAAAAACTGGGCTACTTATTCAAATGCCTCGCTGTCTGATTAATGGAACTAGATTAGAAGACGGTGTTTTCGTCATACACAAGGTGCGCTGGGTCACGCTGGGAGAGAGCAAATGACATGGGACACCGTCGCAACAAAACTCAGCATCTACTAATGAGGCTTGTTAGTGATGCTAATCTATGTAAATGTTATTAATTGAGAACATCTATCTTTTATCTCCAACATTTGGTAATCAGGCAATTAAAAAACAATGACATTCCCGATGGTTGTTCCTACTGGTATATATATATTTTTTTTCTTAAATGATCAAAGAGTTCAGAATAAGAAAAATGAAGTCCCTTATCAAGAGGTAGGCCTTGCCTTGGGCGAGTAGGCCTCATTAAAGGCAGAAAAAGCTTTGTTGATCACCAATTAACCTGATTTGTGGGGACTCTGATAAAGACCTACCCGAACAGGAGTTTTCTGACTATGGTAAAAGACACAGCTTGTTGACAAATAAAAATCAAAGCATTGAAAAGCAGAAAGGGAGACTAGTCTATCAAAGAGTCATTGGATTTGGAAGTCATTCTACCCCGGGGCCAGGGACTGGGGGACAGAGGACTTTTGTCCCTTTGGTGGCCTGGTAGCCAGTCCAAGGGACTCAGTCCACCTGTAGTCAGGTAGAAGCCGAACTCAAAGATGCCCTCTCCTTTCCATCACCTTGTCAAATCTCTGCTCCTCCAGTTACTGGCTCAAAGCGTGGCCACAGCTACTTAATATCTAGGAAGCTAGTCAGTTGTTATAGATATGCAAAATAACTGGTTTTGCATATCAGGTATGAGGCTGGCCAACTGTTGATATGCAAAATAACTCTCAATGGTCCTGCTCCATGTGTCCCATCCCCCAGTCCAGACTTGTGGGGGTGAGGATATTCTATATTTTTGTATTTTCTGGACACCCTGAGTTCTGGACCCTGTTTTAATTCCTTCATTTGGGGGCCCCTGGCTATACCCCATTACACACACACAGGGTAAATTCCCAACAAGAGTGTCGGTCCGTTTCCCAGAAATTCAGGAGAAGGCAGCCATGGGGTAGCCGATTCAAATGTGGATTATAGAACTCTCTAAGGGGTGTAAGATTTTAGTGCTATTATTGATATGAAAAATTAATGCCTGTGAACGTGGTATTTCTGGCTGTTTCTCTTTCCCCATTGTTTTTAGTGGTCCCATGAGGCCTAACACCAGCCAGAAAGGAAACAGCAGAAACACTGCCCCCTATGGGCATAAAATGGTACATCATCAGGATTCGCTTCAGGACCAACATAAAAAGCAGTATTTTATTCAGACAAAAATCAGAACCTCTGTTCTCATTCTTCTTAGCATTAATTACTTGTTGTTGTTTGGCTTTTATTTTTATTTTTTTGAATTATATTTTATTGACTATGCTATTACAGTTGTCCTGATTTCCTCCCCCCGCCCTTTGGGCCCCTCTACCCATCATCCTCACTCCCTCAGGCAATCCCCCCATCCTTGTTCATGTCCAAGGGTCATGTGTGCAAGTTCTTTGGCTACTCCCTTTCCTATACTGCACTTTACATTCCCATGGCTATTCTGTGACTACCTATTTGTACTTCTTCATCCCCTCACCTCTCATCAATTCTCCCACACCCACCCTCCCATCTCTTTATCTTAACCTTTGGCATGTTAATTATGATGTGTCTTGGGGTGAGTCTCTTTGTGTCCATCTTGTTTGGGACTCTCTGTGCTCCCTGAACTTGCATGTCTATTTCCTTCACTGAATTAGGGAAGTTTTCTTTCATTATTTTTTCCAAAAAAAAAAAAATTCTAATGTATTGCTCTTTTTCTTCTTCTGGTGTGCCTATGAAGCGAATGTTGGATTGCTTAAAGTTGTCCTAGAGGCTGCTTATACTATCCTCAATATCTTGGATTCTCTTTTCTTCTTGCTGTTCTGGTTGGCTATTTTTTGCTTCCTTATATTCCAAATCATCGATTTGATTCTCGGCTTTATCCATTCTACTGTTGTTTCCCTATAAATTGTTCTTTATTTCAAGTAGTGTATCCTGTGATTCTGACTGGATGTTTTTTATGCTGCTGAGCTCCTCACTAACTTCCTTGAGCATCCTTATAACCAATGTTTTGAACTCTGCATCTGATAAATTGCTTATTTCCACTTAATTTAGCTCATTTGGGCCATGTTTCTTTGTCTCCTCATTTTGGCAGCCTCCCTGTGCTTGTTTCTATGTATTAGGTAGAGCTGCTTTGACTCCATGTCTTGGTAGTGTGGCCTAATGAAGTAGGGTCCTGTAGGGTCCAGTGGCACAGCCTCTGCTATCACCCAAGCTGGGTCCTCAAGGTACACCTTTAGTGGGGGCTGAGTGCACCCTCCTCTTGTAGTTAAGCCTTGGTTGCTCTTGGTAGATCAATTGGAGGGATTTATACAGGCCAGTCAGCTGCAAGGATTGGCTGTGACCATTGACCAACAACCTCCACCCTCCACGGAGGATCAGCTGTGCAGGAGCTGGGTGAAGATGTTCTGACATGGTCTGTTGCTGTCTGCTGGGTGTGCTGGTCCCTGAGGTTTCCCAGGTGGTGCAGGCCAAGGTCAGCCTCCAATGTGTTCTGCCTGAGGCCACCCTGTCAGAGTTACAAAGCAATCTGGCATGGCTGCTACTTGGGCTGGGCTTGGAGATTCCCAGGCAAGGTCAAGTTGTGAATCTAGGCTGCTTGTTCGGGGCCTGGGGCTCACTGAGGCCAGCTACTGCTTGTTTGAGAGGATTTAGGAAGACAGGAAGCTTGATAGAAGGCCATTCATATGGAAAAGCAGCTTGGGGTGGGCCCATAAATTGGGTGAGGCAGAGTCTCTAGGGATCTGCAAGGCAGGTCAAACAGCATTAGCCAAGTTGATGGGATCTTGGATAAGGCAGCAGTCTGCCAGCTCTGTGCGGGGAGGGTCCAGAAAAGGGTCAATGGCCTGTGCTCGCCTTGATGCCAGACACCTCAGCCTCCCCGTGCATGCCACTGGTGCCCCTCAAGCTGCCACCCTACTGCCGGAGCCCAGAGGGAATGAGTCTTAGTAGGTGAGTCTGTTTGGGGGTTCTTAAAGAGGAATTGCTTGGAGCTCCAGAAGTTTCTTCCACTGACTCAATTCCCACTGGTTTTGTAGCCAGAAGTTGTGGGGACTTATCTTCCTGGCACTGGAACCCTGAGTTGTGTGGTCTGGTGTGGGCCTGGGACTCCTTGCTCCCAAGATATCCCTCTCGAATTTTTATCCTCCACACATGGATGTGGGACCAGCCCGTTCTGCATCTTCACCCCTCCTACCAGCCTGAATGGATGTAGTTTCTTTAATTCCGTAGTTGTCAGACTCGCATTCAACTCTGTTTCTGTCGGTTCTGAGCAATGGTTGCTGTATATCTTAGTCGTAACTTTGTTGTGGTTGTGCAAAGAGGCGAGCCACGTCTGCCATCTTGTCAGGAAGTCTAGCATTAATTCTTATTGTATTATAGTTGGTGGTGGTGGTGGTAAGCTTCAGACCAGTGTAAAGCTGAGTCTATTGCTATTTTCATATATTGTCTTTAAATTGTGGAGTTTCTATGAATTTAAAAAATGTAAAATCCTTGGTAGAGTATGCTGGTTCATTTCTTCCATTGGATGGTCAAGGATAGAATGTTAGAACTCAAAGAGAACTAAAGGTACAAGTTGTCTCATTAAGCAGGCTGGCTCCCACTGGCTGTGATTTTATTTTTATAACATAACGAATGGTGTACACACAAGATTTAGGTGCAAGACTGGCTTCTCAGAGTCAGTAACTGCATAATGTAGGCTGGGGGTGGAGGTTTAGGGTAAAAGAAAATGCCCTCATTGGCTATTTGTTTTATCTGAACTGATAGATTCTCAATAAAATTTACAGCAGAGCACATCTAAATATTAGATGGTTACCATAAGGTAGTGGTTTTCAAAGGTGAGTGTGCATAAAAATTTCCTTCGTTCTTGTTAAAATTCAGTAAATTTACTGTGTGACCCCAGAATACGAGCTTTAATCAGCGTTACACATGCACGCGCACACACACACACACACACACACACACACACACACCACCAACAAAACAAAACAAAACAGAACAAACAAAAAACCCTAACCAGTGATTCCGTTACTAGTAGACCAAGAAATAAAAAAACTTTGAGGATAGTTTCACCTCAGCCCCTCCGCCCCCTCGCCAAAAATCTGTATTGAATGCTTACTATGTGTTAGGGAGGGCTTCCAGGGCCTACAAGACATACAGATGGTTTTTTTCTTCCCCTCTTATCTGAGGAAGAATGGGAAAGCAAATTCAAAACAGAAGATGTGGTGAGTTATGTGAATTGCAGCGGGAAGCTAGAAAATCCATCTCAGAAAACTTGAACTCCTGTTACAATAACACTGGTTTCTGCATTCCTTCTTGACATGTTTCCCAACAAGAAATTCAATCTCACTAGCCCCGAATCTAAGGTATTGGATTCTATTTCCCTTTTTAAGGATGTACTGAGGAGTGGTAAGGAAACATATGTGGGAGGAGAAGACAGCCGATTTATTGATTAATGATTTGGGGGAAGCATGAAGTGACCCGGATAGTGTGCAGAGAACACACATTATACCATCTGTGCATGTTTTTATTTTTACTGCCTTCCTCTGCTCACCTCTGCATGTTTGAGTGAAGTAGGCCCCTGTGCCACCACCTAGTGACTTTCTGACTTTGCTCCTGTGAGCAAAATGTGGTTATAGAATTGTAACGCACCCGCTGAGGTTTGTGGGAAGGGTCGCGCTCTAGGATGATGGGAAAGATGGCTGAAGTCAGGTGTGCATTATCTAGAAAAATTTCCCCATAGGCTGGAGCAAGCAGTGCTCAGAAGGAAAGAGAGAAACTAGCCAGAATTGTCGAGGTGAAGATGATTCTGACAGCCACCAAGGGGCAGGAAGGGGAGAGATTGAAAGTGACATCAGGAGGGATTGCCTGACTAAAGGTCTTGAAACCAATAGGTAATCATTTGCATATGACCCAGAAGCTAATGGGAAGTCACTTGAGGGTCTTGAGAAAGAGGGACTGGAAACAGTGAGCAGAAGAGATGATCTGAGGGGCCAATTGGATGAGAAAGAGGAGGGCCTGTGGAGGGCCGGGGCACCCCCAGACCACCGTGAGGTCCTACGACAGAGAGGACCTTGGCAATTCCAATGAGGAAGCAAAGCCCAGCAGGTTACATGGCTCACCCAAGAGTCCACTTGCTGGTTCCTTTGCTTGCTTATTTGTATTCTGGATAGGTTTATGTATATCCTGTCTTATTCTTAATGTAAGATTTAATGTAGTTTGCTTAGTGTGTCTATCTAGTCTACCAACTTCCAAAAGGTCTTCCCCATAAACTATGAGCCAAAATTAATTACATCAGAGTTTCCAGGGCTGCGTTTCAGGCTTCAGTATTTTTTTTTTTTTTAGAACTGTTCAGAAAATGCTAACGTGCAGATAGAGCTGACAACCACTCTTCCAAAGACTTCAAAGGAAACAGATGATCTGGTATCCCTGAGGTGCTGAGCCAGAGACACTTTCTAGGTAGCTGAGGTCCTACTGGGCAGGCGCTTTTCCTTATTTATTTATTTACTTAACTTATTTACTTACTTATTTTTAGAGAGAGGGGAAGGGAGAAAGACAGGGAGAGAAACATCTGTGCCCCAGCTGGGGACTGAACCTGAAACCCAGCCATGTGCCCTGACCGGGAATCCAACCAGTGACCTTTCACTTTGTGGGACAATGCCCAGCCCACTGAGCCACACTGGTCAGGGTGGTTTTCCTTTTCTGCTCAAAGAAAGGAAAAGCACCAGTTTCCAGCGACAAAACTTCTTCTAGAAACAAAACTCCCATCCGAAAGTGGTTCCTGGTCTTTTCATGAGTTTTTTGTGAAAAAGATTTCTGATGTTGACCACAGTTTTAGAAAATCAGGATGCCTACTTTGTCCGAAGTTTCCCTACCAACCTGTGTGAGGAATTCCATTCACAGCCTCCAAGTAGTTAGAGGAAGCCATCAATGCCAGGGAGCCGAGCAAAATGGCCCAGCTCCTTAAAAAAAAAAAAAAAAAAAAAAATCTAACATCCTACATGAATATGAGATGTTTGAACAAACCTCTAGCAGATGCTGAATTGCCAACATCTCATGAAATAATTCTCTAACAAGAACCTCGAGTGAAGATATTTTATGATCTTATTTAAGCTGGTAACCGTATGCTTTCAACACCAGCCGTGAAGACAGAAGAGGTTATTAATCTGTCGCTTGTGTTTTGAGAGTGAGATTTTTTTTAAAGCTCAGCAGGAGGCCAACGCGATTCAAACAAAAACCTTTTTCTTCGGGGAGGTCCAATATTTTCATCTGGATGGAGGTCTACTTCTTTTCCAGAAATGCAGATACCTGGTGGAAACCCAACAGTGTGTGTTTTACGGCATCGAAAGACAGCTGGTGAGCGATACAGCCAGAACGACCATTCTGCTGGGATCTTATTCCCACGATGAAGCTTCCATTCCCCCTCCCCACCTCCCATCGCCCATTTCCATATCAGATGTTAGCGTGCGTAAGACAACATGCTTGGAAAGATGAAAGGCAAGAAAAACAAAGACACTAGAAGATTGGATAATAGCGTGGAGGTAAAAACAAAACAAAGAAAAACAAAGCAAAAGCCAACAACTGAGGAATGGGCTTTGGAAATTGTGTGTGTTTGCCAAGACACCCAAATGAGAATCCTTTTTTTTTTAAAGGCATTGATCCGGATGCTTTACCCACACAATGCCAACATCTGGCCCCCCTGGGACATCTGGGAGGTTGTCAAAATTCTTCCATTTTCCGTCCGAACGCTTGACATCACTTGGCCACCCACCACCAGACATCATTTATGGGGGACATGACTGAGATGTCCCAAAGAGGCAACAAGAACATGGCTCCCTTTGTGAGCATCAAATTAATCTTATTAATAAGGTAGAAAAGTTTAAATCCAAATAGGGGTCTATCTGGTTAAATCTGGATCAACGGGAAATGTGCCACGAAAAAAACCCTAAACAAAGAACAGCAGTAATTACACCCACATGAAAGGGAGGCCAGGAATTAACATCTCGGCGGCAGACCAGAGAGCAGGCCTCGCAAAATGGCGAGATCGCTGTAGTTGTATTAAGACGTCTTAATTATATGATTGATGTGGGCTTCAAAAGACGACTCAGAAGCCACAGTAGCTCCGAGGGCATGAGTATTATCGAAAGGATAAAGACGGCTTCCCCAGAAGAAAACCACTCTAAGAGGAAGCCGGGGAGGTTTGCATGGCAGAACTAATCAATAATGTCTTGGTGTTATCTATATTAAGTTTAATAAAATTTGATGACACCCGTGATTGAAGATCACACACGCAATTACGGCAGCATCAAAGGTATTCAGCAGCATACGTTCAGCCTGAGAAGTATAGCGAATCAGAGCCTGTGTGTATGAACTCCACACCACAGGATGACACAGTCCCACAGAGGGGACAAGGAATCATTGGAGTGGCTTCCCTTTTCCGTCTTTACGAAAGGCAGAGTAAGCTTTCTTGTCAGCTTAAACCAAGCCCACATTCCTCTCATTCTGCCAGCTTTCTGATCTCAGGATTCAGGAAAAAATAAAATAGGTAAAAGAGCTTGCCACAGGAGGAAGTTCCCAAATCAACCGTGTAAACAGTCTCCGAATGGGTCTACCATCATCTCCTTTCATGAAGCCAAATGAAGTCAAAAAAGACACAGCAGAGAAGACAAGAGGGAATCTTGGTAAAATTCTGCCTAAGTCCCTTGCCAAAAAAAAAAAAAAAAAATGGCAAGAAGGGGACTTTCTTGTCAAATTTCAAATGCGGCTTTGCAGAACAAAAGGAGAAATGACACCTGCAATTACCTCAGCTTTAAGAGCTCAGTGCAAATCACTTTAATCCTTTGAACTTTGTTCTTCTGTCATATTTTCATTTCTTTTCAACAGGTGTACAAATTGTTTGGACTGCAGCTGGAAAACACCCTTCAGACCCTGTGGGGCTGAATCCAAGCAGACCATGGCTGGGGCTTTGCTGCACGTGGTCACTGGGTACGTCCTCCAAGAAAGAGGACTTTTCTGTCATTGAAAGCTGCTACCAGTTTGGCGGCCAGAAAAATATTTCCACTTGCCTCCTTAGCGTGACTCAGGGAGGGATCATTCCGTGAGTTCCGATCAGACAGGGTAAAGGCAGTGAGTGTTGCTAGCTTTCACGTCACTTGAATAAATCAGAGGAGGACAATGATGGATTTCCATACCAGCTTCCTTTGATCATCGCGTTAGATGTCGTCTTATACTCAGGGGTCACTTAGAAGCCTCGCTAACGGGATGTGACATGACACATTATACAAGTTGAGTTTTTGTTTTTGCTTTTGCTTTACAAAAAAGTATTAAAGTTGCAGATAAAAAAAAAAAAAAACCAAAGCAAACAACAACAGGTAATAAAGTCACAATAAGCTATTACCAGATCAAACAGTAACTACGCTTCTGGATGGAATTCTTTCCTTAAAACTCCGATTAAGCTCCATTTCTAGGCCCGAAATTACAGCTGATGAGAATTTTCTTAACAGAAGTGATGCTATCTTATCTTTGTCAATCACAACATTGTCATCTGAATAAGCAGAAGTTCCAGAATTCTGAAAGCTGGGCTTTTAGACCCAAAAGGCATGCTGTTTCTGTCCTACCACACTGCATTTAATTACGAAATCAACACAATATCATGTCCGAAATACCTCCATTTTTCTGGGTTTATCCCATGGTATTTAACAAAAACTTTCCAAGGTCACTAAGACACCAAGGGTAAGTAAGGGGACCTGCACCTAGGACCACACAGCCCATGCCTGCACTGAAAACAGTAGAAAAATAGTCACAGTAGAAAAAACAAATTTTAAAAAGCTCGGGTTCTGCCTCAGTTCAGGTCCTCTAAGAAGAAGAAGCCAAGACAAGATTAGCCATACAAGGGACTTGAAGGGTTAAATGTGTAAAATCAGGGGCTACCTTGCCGGCTGGTGTGGCTCAGCAGATTGAGCACTGGCCTGCGAACTGAAAGGTCACCAGTTCAATTCCCAGTCAGGGCACATGCCTGGGTTGCGGGCCAGGTCCCCCAGTCGGGGGCACGCAAGAGACAACCAACCGATCGATGTATCTCTTTGCACATCAATGTTTCTCTCCTTCTCTTTCTCCCTAATGAAAAACATGAAAATAAACTTTAAAAAAAGAGAAGAGGGCGACTTTGGTAGAAGCAGGTGGGAGTCTCGTGTCACCGAGAAGAATTCGCATTGCTGTGTCCCTGAAAGAAGCCGGCCGCATGTCTCATTGCTTTGCCACAAGTGGAGACTCTATTTTCTGAGCCTCCACCCCCCCAGTGGAGTGATATTAGCTCTGATTGACCAGGTCTGACGGGAAGAGGGGAGAGTCGGAGCTCCGTGAATTACACAGAGAGCTCTCCAGATGAAAATAAAAGCCGCAGTGTGCAGACAGGAGGGGTGAAGGGTCCATTGAAAATCAGAGAGATTAGGAACTCATCACATTATTTGTGGGTTATCAGGAGACAGAGGTAATGAAAGTGAGACCTATATCCTTAATCAATAAGAGTTTGACTGCATTTTGAGTTCATTTTCTCCTGCCGAGAGAGAGACAGCAGGCTTTCCTATCGATCAGCGTGTTAATCCATAACCAGACCGGGCCTTCGCCTGGTGGAGCAAGCAGGAAAAATAAGATAATAAGCAGGAACTCTTGATCTTTTATTATGGCGCGCTAGATAAAGAGAGTGTGGGGGTTCGAGGTGGCATACTTCATAGTTAACCCTTCCCTTGCCTCTTCATTTGGAATGCGTGAGAAGGAGAACACAGCCCACCTGGCTCCGACCTTATTTTGCCTACTTCCGAGCAAAAGTGTATTAAGGACCCTTTTTAAAGGATGGAGGCAGGGAGTTACCGGCACAGGACATAGTGGCCACAACGTTAGGCCCAGAGTGACAAGGAAGCTCCCACGCTCTTGGAAGTCAACTGAGATGCAGGGTTCGTGGTATCAGTTTATATTTTGTTTTCATTTTTCTATGTTCGGCATCAATAGTTCAGAGTCACTGAATCTTAGAATGTTGATCCACACGCATTGTCGATAAGATGTTTGACTCCACTATCTCCGTAGTGAGCGCCATTTAATTCTGTTTAAGCAAACAAGGAGAGTTGAAGACATTTGGAGCTCGGTTGCCATGACAACACCACAGTCCCCTAGAAATTTGTTGGGCTGGTATTATCCCCGACCTAGAACCTTCTCAGAAAAAACGGCAGTCCGCCTTTTCTTTAAAAACCTCCGACAATGCCCCCTTGATCTAACCTAAATCCTGCTACAGTTTACCCGTATTTTGCCATGTAGAATGTGCACTTTTCTACCCAAATTCTGGAAGGAAAAATAAGGATGCACATTATACATGGGTATAATAATTACATACCATGGAGTATCATAATCCCATGTACAATGCGCACAAAACCATAGGTGCACATTACACACGGCAAAATACGGCGGGTGTTTCCTGGCCTGCCTTATGTACAAAAAGGCAAGGCTTTGTCAGTGACCCCATATTTACTACAGTGGTTTTTGCTGAAATTGAGGTGAATTCTACCACTAATCCATCTGACCCGTGCACATTAGGAAGGTGGGACCCTGCTCGGCAAACCCAGGTAGTATGTATCAGACCAGTCCCATCGGTGGACATAATGTACACTTCTGATAATGAACGATGCTACCGACGCTCTCTGTGTGAGTGTGCGCATTCGTGAGGGTTTCCTCCCCTCTCCTGATGGCGTCCACAAACAGAACTGCAGGACTGAAGGAGATGCCCTATTTTAAGGCTATTAATATCATTCGCGAAACTCCCTCCAGTTAGGCTGTCCCAACTTAGAATTCCCCAGAAGTGTATTTGAGAACACAGCTCTCTCCTCCTGTGTATTGGCAATGCCTTAAACACTTCCCAGGAGCTCTGGCTGGTGTTGCTCAGTGGTTGAGTGCCAGCCTGTGAATCAAAGCATCACTGGTTCGATTCCCAGTCAGGGCACAGGCCTGGGTTGTGGGCCAGGTCCCCAGTAGGGGGTGCATGAGAAGCAACCACACATGGATGTTCCTCTCCCTCTCTTTCTCCCTCCCTTCCCCTCTCCAAAAAATAATTAAAATCTTTAAT
Source organism: Macrotus californicus (assembly GCA_007922815.1). Lineage (NCBI taxonomy): Eukaryota > Metazoa > Chordata > Mammalia > Chiroptera > Phyllostomidae > Macrotus > Macrotus californicus. Next base: position 12,909 of record VMDR010018832.1, read on the forward strand.
AAATAAATGAATGAATACTTCACAGGACAATGACCCACTAGAAGATTTCATTTTCATTATTCCTCATATACATGGAGTAAAGATCTAAATTGAGAACCTAATAGGGAAGTGTCAAACTCAATCATAAGTAACATTCATTTCTGATCATTTAATAGGGTGTTCTGTGATCGGTGCAGTAGAAGGGATACCAAACTGAGACCCAGAGTCACTATACTCATGTCTCTTTCTGGCAGCAGCAAGCTGTGTGACTTTAATAAATCACTCAACCTCTCTGAGCTCCTTCTTCTTGGCCCTTACAAAGGAAGGGATAGAGATAAATGGATTCATTTCTTGACCCATCGAGTATCAGCAATTGCAATGAGAATTCATTTTATAATTTTCCTTGGAGTTGAAGACACTAAAGACTGATGGACCAAAAAGACAAAACTCCGAGGAGGGGTGTTTTCGTTCGCACTGTCTGACTCAGAGGTTTCAGAGGCTACTCAGACCAACTCAGTCTGAGTAGAAATCTCATTAGTAACGGTTCCGCCAGGCAGGACAGCAACTGCTGGCCTCCATTCAGATGGATGGCTGCGGCTAATGTAAAATTTTCAGCATCATTTCACTTAAACTCAAAATTCAAATTCGACAAACATTTTCGGTGCCCAGGGCTCTTCCAACGTGAAGACACCCTGTCCTGAAGCAGCTGACAATGTAGTTAAGTCATTTTGTCACAGTGCGTTTCCCACCGACCGTCGTTTCTACTTCAATCATAGGAGAGACCACTAAGACCAAGAAAAGGCTCAATTTAAATAGTGAAATTGCCACACTGGTCTCGGAATGGAGTCTCGCTTTTAGGAGTGACTTGCAGATTTTTCTGAATGACTAATATATTTTGCCTATAAGTAAATGGCTTGAGAGAGTCGAGCTCTGTTATGTTTGTGTGTCCCAATACATAATTGTGCTAATAATCTATCTATTTAGTATTAAATTAACTAATTACACATTTAACAATGCTTGAGTCACAGTTTCGAAATTAACCGAGAGATATGACTGACATGAGGGACAGTACCATGGTGTACAATTACTTAATTTTTAAAATTAACCCCACGGAATCCACAAACACACCAATTAAGCGATATGTAATTAAGTTATAGTCCCTGCCACTAGTCACTTCATGGGAGAAGCAAAGAGTATTTTTATAAACAAAGGAAATAAATATAAAATCTATTAATTAAACGTGTGCCTGTAGCTAATAAACATTATTAATCATAAAAATTATCTATTTCCACAATCTGCATAATCAAAAAGCAGGTCTTAGGATCCGGTGCATAATTATCACATCGGCACGGAGAGAGCATGGCCTAGAGTCACGGCTGGTGTGTGTGGACTCTCCCAGGTACCAGCAACTTGACCTCTAAGTTTATTTCCTCATCAGTAAAATGAGGAGAATAATGGTGCCTACATCACCTTGCTGTTTTCAGAATTCAATGAGATAATGCATGGATACTGCTTACCGTGACCTTTGACACCCGCAAAAGCCGAGGGGCTTGATTATTACGTAAATGCTCTTGGAAAAGGTCGGCTTTGTGCCTAATTTGATATAAAATCAGAATTCTGTGATAACATATATACATACAACCTAGTTAGTCTCTTTGATTAGTCAGGACACCATGCAAATGGAAGCAGGAGTATTATTTGGGGGCAAGTCCTATACAGGGTTGTCTCCCCCAATAAAGTATTCCCTTTCTGTTCAAAGGAATCGGGGTATTGTTACCCCACATTTCCCCAGGCCCACCCGCCCACAACTTCAGCAAACGAGGTTGGGGGACTGCAGGCTCACTTTTCCAAAACAGAATTAGACAGAGAAGAGTCCCTTGAGGAAAGATGCCAAAAAATCACTCTGGCCAACATCAAGCCAGGAGAAATGTGCGGGTAGGAGATCAGAAACACAGAGACATTTCTAGGAGGGCTCTGGAACGAGGTTGGGGAGCAGACGGACGCAGGCGGGAGTCACCTGGCCAGAGGCAGCCTCTGAGGACCAGGCTTGGGACAGAAGTCCTGGTCCACCTGTCCTGAGACGGAGAAAAGAAAGATCTGTCTTCTCCCTGTGAACTTCCCTGGCCGGATGCCAGGCCCAGAACACACCACTTTGACAAGAGTGAATGAATTCTGGACAAGCTCAGCCCGTGGGTGGTCACAGTCAAATCCTAGAAGAATCCACGGGTCTTCATGAAGTTTCAGTAGGATCGCATTCATGTTACCATATAAATTCCCACTCGGGGAAGTAGAGCTATGGCAATACAGTCTGTAGGATTAGGAGTCTGAGGATGAAGTGATACCATGTCTGCAGAAGTCCTTCATAAAACACAGCCGATGACATGGCGCAAAATGATAGCAATCTCCACGGATATGTGTGTTAGAAAAAGTGAAGGCTTCGCATTTCCATACAACCAATGAGGGACAAGGAGTTCTTGGTCCCCACCCATGGTTCCCCTAGGGACCAGCTCTCTTTCCTTTGAATAACATTTCCACACTATTTTCAAAACTGAGGATCAGCCCTGCCTGATGTAGTTCAGTGGATGGAGCATGAGCCTGCAAAGCAAAGGGTTGCCAGTTCGATTCCCAGTCACGGCACATGCCTGGGTTGCAGGCCTGCTCCCCATTTGGGGGCATGTAAAAGGCAACCACACATGGATGTTTCTCTCCCTTACCCTCTCTAAGTAAATAAATAAGGTTTTTTAAAAAAAAAAAATGGAGGATCACTTTTAGGAACAAGACTTTTCTTAATATACCAGATAGGCAGCTTTTTCTTCATGCCTACTCTATTTTGCATATCTGGTAAATAAATGGTTTGAAGAGATTTGAGCCGTGTGCGTGTTTATATCTCTTGTGAGTATATGTGTATAACCTTTTAACCTATGCTAATTTGGTACTAGCTAAACTAATTATACACTAATTAAACAATGCTTGAGTCCAACTTTCAAAGTTAACACAGAAAGGTGAAGGCATCACAGCAAAAGGAGCGTCTTGAGAAACTTGAAGAACTTTTTAAAATACGTGGAGAAATTTTATTCAGAAAGAATACGTATCTCCAGAATATAGTAAGCGTGCACGCGCACACACACACACACACACACACACACACAGAAGGAGAGGCCCTTGTTTCATGAAGCTCTTCACTGGCATTGCAAAGGGAAAAACTAAAAATGGCCAACGCCTTCCGAGGAGGTCTATCTCGGAAGTAGCAGGCAAATCGGAATTCAGGGGATGCTCTGACCTTGTATTAGCAGCACCGGTTTGTTTGCCTCTCTCACATTTATAGTGCTCAACTTTTCCACGTCGAGACTGTCACATTTCCCGGAAAATGTTTTATTCTCTCGGTTTCCTTTGTCTGCAAAATGAAGCTATCACTGAAACATTTCCAAGGAAACCCCAGCGGAGATCTTTATAGACAGAGAGGTAATTGCAGGGATGAAATGAATTGGCTGTAACTCTTCGTCAACGTAGAAAGGCAAACAGTACATGCATGAGACTCACGTTCACAAATCTGGGATCTGGGAGGCAAGGCCACAGAGCAGAGAAAAAGAAAGGAAGGAAGTTCCAGGGAGAGAAAGGCAGTGAAACCATACCTTTTTTGTGAAGCAATGTTCAGAAAAAACTATACATTTTGCTAAATAGTAAAGACTCCAAATTGTACCAAAGTTTTTACAGTTCAAGACAGAGTCAAATTCTATACCTTTTCTTAATGTCTTCTGATATATAGGACTTATATTTTCATGAAGTCATTTATCATTTTTATAAATCCTTTTTTCTTTCTAATAATGCCTTTATATTAGGAGAAATATTTGCCTACACTACAACTTTTCAAAATAGTCTTTTTCCTGGAAGCTTATAATTTTTGCTTTTGCTGTGAGTCAATAATTTGCCCAGAGTTACCTGGTATAAAAAAACATAGCTACCCTATTTTTTACTTGAGTATCCCATTGTTCAGGACTATTTCTAGAAAACGCTTCCCTTGTTTTCAGTGAAGTCCTGTATCATTGCTGAAAATTAACTGACTGCAGGGTCTGGACTGTTTCCAGACTCTATTTTCTTCCATGGGTCTATTTGTCTTACTTCATAGCCCACAACTCTGCTTCCTCCTTGTAACATTTCTTTTCTTTTTTTTACCTTTTTGCTTTTATCTTTTCTTTTTGTTTGTTTGTTTTTTATTGTAACCTATGGAAGCCAAGCCATGGAAGCAACCCCAGTGTCCATCGGCAGATAAGCAGATAAAAAGAGCTGTGAGACATTTACACAATGGAATATTACTCAGCCATAAAAAAAAAAATCTTACCATTCATGACAGCAGGGAAGGACCTAGAAGGTATTATGCTAAGTGATATAAGTCAGACAGAGAAAGACAAATAGCACATGATTCCATTTCTAGATGGAATCTAAAGAATAATATAAACAAACAAAACAGAAACGGACTCATAGATACGGAAAACAAACTGTCGGTGGCCAGATGGGAGGGTAGAAAAGGGGAAGGGATTAAAAACTACAATTGGTAGTTATAAAATAGTCATGGGGGTGTCAAGTACAGAACAGAGAATATAGCCAGTAATATTGTAATAACCGTACACGGTGCCAGGTGTGTCCTGGAAACGTGATTGTCTAACTGCTACCATTCAGCTGTCCACCTGAAACTAATACAGAATAATACTGAGTGTCAACTGTAATTGAAAAAGAAATAAAATTAATTAATACAAATTGGGGACAAAACAAAGGCAAGTGCTAATGAGGTGGCCTCTGCCCCGCCCTTTCTGAACACCTAGATGAAGTTAGGAAACAGGGATGGGGCAGACGGACAAAGCCCAAAGCCCAGCGTCCCAAGGGAACACCTGCCAACCCTGCAAGAATTCCATGTGATGCTGAAGACCTCAGCCTGGGTTGAACTCCTGCTCTGAGCGAGCTGGCTGGTCTTCCAGGTGTCCACTATGGAGGAAAATGACAGGTGTCACCATGCGGTGAGCTCCCTGGCTGCTTTGGGAGACTCGTGGCCACATCACGGGTGGATGGTCCACAACAGGGTCCTCAGGGTTACTCCCTCTTCTTTCTCCTTTGCCCATCTCCGATTCCATCAAATCACAACCCAGATCATGCCTTCCCAAGTGTCAGTCAGAGCCAGGAGGAACCTTCGAGACCAGGAAAACACCAACTTCACCCTTTTCAGAGGAGGAAACTTGCCAGTAAGCTCTCAAATGTGGGAAAACTTCCTTAGCCTTGAACAAGACATCTTCTTGTATTGGGTTCATCTTGCCCCTTTTCCCCAGCTCTTTGTTTCTTCTGCTGCCAAAATCACCTATGCTAAAGCCCTCCCGAATTTACTGAACTTTCAGACAAATGACGTGAAAGACCAACAAAGGACTTCCAGCATTGAAATGGATGAAGGAGCATAATAGTACCTTTAATTTGGAGCAATTCATCTGAAGCATTATCATCGACCCGATGGTATTATTTTAACTAAAAACCTGTCTACGGTACTCCATCTTTTAGGACGATAATTTGTTTGCAAATGCATTTGTAAGATGTGACTTTTTGCTATTTAGAGAAGGGAACCGAGCATGTTAAACATTTATCTGTCATTGTAGACGCTGTTTTGAATTCTGGGGAAGGGTTGCTTCAAAAGAAAATTAACTGTGAACTCCGATTTATGTTTTTATCTGTAAATAGATTACACAAATTGATTCCTTTTTAATTGAAAATTAGTTGGTTTGATTATACAACCTCAATAATAATAACAAAGTCAGTTTGCAGTCACGTGACTTATTTCCTGTTTCGCCACTCTGCCTTTATTAAATTAATTCACCTTCTAATAAAAATAATTCCTAATGTTGAGAAAATACAGATAAGTAGAGAGAAGCTTTATTAAGATCATCAGTATTAAAACTAAATCCTTTTTTCTCAT
>VMDR010018833.1:0-18831 GCA_007922815.1 Macrotus californicus
TGGAGGTTATAAAGTGGTCTCATTGTGGTTTTCATTGTCAGTTCTCCAATTACTAATGAGGTTGTGCATCTTTCCAAATGTTGTTTGAACATTCAAGATTCCCCTTCTATGAAATGCTCCTTTGTATCTTTTGCCTTGGTAATGTATCTTTTGATTAAGGTATTTTGTCAGTACTAGGCCCAAAGCTAAGTGTTTCACGTAGGTTATCGCATTAATCCTCACAACCTACTGCCTTGAATCTTTTTTTGGAGCAAGGGATTTATATATGTTAATAAGTCTTTGCTGCTGTATAAGATATCTATCTATAGATTGAAAGAAAAAAAGAACATACAGTACTTGTAAGTTTCTAACCTATTAACAGTGTTATGAGTCCAGACTCAACAAATTTATTTTAAGAATGACCTTAATTTTGGCTCTATTTCACAAATACTATCTGAAAGCAGCATTAATTTTATCAGTTAAAGAGTTAGCTATTCTTCATAAAAAATAGTCTGTATTTGGCCCTAACTGGGTAGCTCAGTTGGTTAGAACATCGTCCTGGTACACCAAGGGTATGTATTCGATCTCCTGTCAGGGCACAGACAAGAATCTACCAATGAACAGATAAATAAGATGTCTCTGTCTCTCTCTCAAGTAAATAAACAAACAAACAAACGAATGAATAAATTAAATAAATAAATCTTGCATTTGACCAAGAGGACAAAACACAGCCAGGAGGTCCTGGTTTAGCCCCATGCTAGTTCAAGTGTGGAACACTGACCAGCAGCACCAGCAGCACCTGGGAGCTTGTTAGAAATGCAGATTCATGAGCCTCACCCGCCCTGCAGAATCAGTATCTACATTTTAAAAGATCCCCAGGTGTCTCTTTAGGCCCTTAATGAAGTTTGAGAAGGGCTGATTAGCTAAATGGTGGCAGACACTATGTGTGAGATGTAGTTAGCACTGAGGTTGAAAGAACATCTTTGTTTTTCTAGAACATACAAAGCAAAACTATGCCTGGCATTTTTTTTATGCCTGGTATTTTAGGTGTAAGTATTTGAGTCTCTGTGGGGCCCACCTAGGGGAAATGGAGCTGCACTGATCCAGCAGGTAGGGTTCTGGTTTCACAGGCTCAGGAAAATAAAACAGAATAAACAATTTGACCTGAAATAGAACTACTTGAGGTCCAATTTATTTTCTATTTTTTTCCAGAATGACCCATACAATTGATCCAATTCTCCACTTCATTTTGAGTGTATGATTCAGTTTGACAGTCTTACATTTACTAGACGTGTTCACCTAATAGAGTTTTGAGCCATAGGACCATAGAAATCATTTGTACGAACAAGTCTCATTTTACAGATGAGACAAATGAAACATTAAGCAATTAAGTGAGAGATCACAGTTAGGAAGGACTCAAGGACTCTAGTTAGGAAGGTCTCGAGGCCCAGTCCTGGGCTTTTCCCATTAAATCAGATTAGGAATTTCTCTGCACTCTAGATACATCTTCTGGACTTCACAGGCTAAAATTCAGTTTTGTTTTGTCTTGTTTTTTAATGATCAGGAAAACAAATTACTATTTGGGGGAAAGAACCTGTTAATGCAAAAACAACACAGAAAGCAACTTTCTGAATGAAAAAATTCTGTAACACCCATGTGTTTTTAATCCCTATAACAAATGCAGAGCAGCAAAACAACTGAAGTGGCACCAACTTCTGTGTTCGTTTCTAACTCCACTGCAGCCTTTGGACACAGCAAGCAACTAACTGACCGGCTTTCCATTCTTCTCACTTGGTATTCATCCCATCTCGGAATTCCAAGTAATGACTTAAACTTTTAACTCTGGTGACTTTCTAGTCCCTGAATTACACTGATTAGGCCAACCCCACACTTACTGCCATAGCTCCACCTCCAGAAAGGCAGAGGTGGAGTGACTCTATTGTTCTGGGCTTCCTTTCTTTGTCCACTCTCAGCCTCTGGCCAGTCACCTTAAGCCATCCTTCAGAGATCTAAAAAAAGGCCTGGGGCTTTCCCTGCTGCTGGGCTACTTCATGACAAACACTGCTGCTCCCCTATTTTAAAACTTCCTTTCCCCATAAGGTGTATTTCTGTGGTCACTGGGGACTTTTACAACTAATAATAAACACATAGGTTCAAGCAACTCAAAGGATCTTACATATACTTTTAAAAATCATTAGAAAGGATACAAATAAACTGCCAACAGAAGTTATCTCCTGGGAAGGGGATGGGACTGTGTGCGGGGAAGACACAAACACTTTTACTGTATCTGAATTGTTAGAATATTTTGCAAAGAAAACATATTCATTCATGACATAAATAAAGTAACTAATCATGGAAAAACCAGAAGAACTACATGCTCACATTAAAACTTTAATCTGTATGCCATGTCAGATAGTTGGAAATAAAAGTTCCCGGTTCCTGATTCCCCGACTCACTCCCCAGGACAAAGCCCTGTCAGCAATGTTTTTTATGTCCTTCTACCAATGTTCTGAGCATACTTAAACATACCCATTCCTCTCTCTATTTTTCTATACAAAATAGGATCCTAAAATATGTTTCTGAACTTCCTTTATTCACCTAACACTATGCATATCTTGGGTAAAGTAGTTCTTAGAAATATGCTACACACAATTTTTTTAAATTAATAAACTTCATTTTAGAGAGTAGTTTCAGATTCATAGCAAAGTTGAGTGGAAAGTACAGAGAGTTCTCATATATCCCTTGTTCCCATACACACACAGCCTCTCCCACTGTGAATATCCCACACCAGGGTGTATGTACATCTGTTACAAACAATGAACTTGTATTGACACATCATTATCGCCCAAAGTACATGATTTACATTAGGGTTCACTCTTGTATATTCTATGGGTTTTGGCAAATGTATAATGCTATGTATTCACAATTATAGTATAGTATTATACAGAACAGTTTCACTGCCCTAAAAATCGTCTTGTGCTCTGCCTAGTCATCCCTCCCTCCCCTGGCAACCACTGATCTTTTTTATGGTCATGGTTTTGCCTTTTCCAGAATGTCAGATAGTTGGAAATATTCAGTATGGAGCCTTTTCATATAGAATTCTTTCACTTAGCAATACACATTTAAGGTTCCTTCGTGTCTTTTCACAGTCTGTTAGCTCATTTATTTTTAGTGTTGAATAATATTTATCCATTTACTTCCTGAAGGGCATCTTGGTTGCTTCCAAGTTTTGGCAATTATGAATTAAGCTGCTGTAAACTTCCATGTGCAGGTTTTTTGTGTGGACATAGTTTTCAACTCATTTAGATAAATACCAGGCAGTGTGATTTCTGGATGGTATGGCAAGAGTATGCTTAGTTTTGTAAGAAGCTGCCAAATTGTCTTCCACTGTGCTTATATCTTTTTGCATCCCAATCAGCAATGAAAGAAAATTGCTTCATATCCTTGACAGCATTTGGTGTTGTTGGTGTTTTCAATTTTGGCCATTCTAATAGATATATAGTGATATCCCTAATGATATGATGTTGAATATGCTTACGTGCCATTAGTGTATTTTCTTTGGTGAGGTGTCTGTTCAGGTCTTTGGTCCATTTTTTAAACTGGGTTGTCTGTTTCCTTATTGTTTAACTTTAAGAACTCTTTGTATATTTTTGATAACAGTCCTTTGTCAGATGTGTTTTTGGCAAATATTTTCTCCTAGTCTGGCTTTTCTTCTCATTCTCTTGATATCACACTCTTTGTAATGGATGCATAGCATTTTATTCAGTACCTTAAATTATTTAACCAGTTCCCTCTTGATGGCATGTAGGTTGTTTCCACTTTTTGCTATTAACTGTTACAATGAACACTATCTCACAACCATATTTGAGTATCGTGTAAATATATATATGTATTAACTTTCTAGCAGAGGAATTCCAATATCAGAGGGCATATACATTTAATATTGTCACACATATAACCAATTTACTTTCCAAAACAAAGTAGCACCTTCAAATATAATTGATAATTTGTTCATCATGTCTTGAGCCCCTCTGTGAGGTAGATAAATAGCACATTCCAGTTAATTTTCAAGATTAACAGCAGATTAAGGATTACTTATTTGTACATTATATATTTCACTAGAATAGTCATTTTCAAAGTTTTGTTTAAGAATTACTTGAGGGGATTTATCCTGGGGATGCAAGGTTGGTACAAAATTTGCAAATCAATAAATGTGATAGATCACATAAGCAATATGAAAGATAAAAATCACATGATTATATTAATAGATGCAGAAAAAATATTTGATAAAATCCAGCACCCATTTATGATAAAAACTTTCATCAAAAGGGGAATAGAGGATTCATACCTCAATATAATAAAGGCCACATATGAAAAACCAACAGCCAATATCATACTCAATGGGTATAAACTAAAAGCATTTCCCATAAGATCAGGAACATGACAGGGATGTCCACTCTCACCACTCTATTCAACACAACACTGGAAGTCCTAGTCACAGTGATCAGACAAGAAGAAGAAATAAAAGGCAACAAAATTGGAAAAGAAGTAAAACTGTGATTATTCACAGATAATATAATATTGTACATATCAAAACCCAATAGGATACACCGTAAAACTATTGGACTTAGTAAATGAATTCAGCAAAGTAAAGGATACAAAATCAATACTGAGATATCAATAGTATTTTTAGACACCAATGATGAACTATCAGAAAGAGAAACTAAGAAAACAATCCTATTTACTATTGCAACAACAAAAAAAATAAGGTACCTAGGAAATTTAACCATGGAGATAGAATACCTGTACTCAGAAAACTATAGGACACTGCAGAAAGAAATTGACTAAGATACAAAAAAGTGGAAGTGCACACCGTGTTGATGAATTGGAAGAATTAACATCATTAAAATGTCCATAGTACCCAAAGCAATCTATAGATTCAATGCAATTCTTATTAAAATACCAATAGCATATTTCACACATCTATAACAAAAAATCTGGGATCTTTTTTAGTTCCATATTCCAAAAATTTATATGGAACTAAAAAAGACCCCAAATAGCTTTAGTGATCTTGAGAAAGAAGAACAAAGAGGAAGGGCTCACAATACCTGATATCAAACTATACTATAAGATCACTGTAATCAAAACAGTCTGGTACTGGCATAAGAACAGACATACAGATCAATGGAACAGAACAGAGAGCCCAGAAATAAATCCATGTCTCTATGGTCAATTTATATTTTACAAAGGGGGCATGAGCAAAGACATTCGCTTCAGTAAATGGTATTGGGAGAACTGGACTGGTACATGCAAAAAAAAAAGAAAGAAAGAAAGAAAGAAAGAAAGAAAGAAAGAAAGAAAGAAAGAAAGAAAGAAAGAAAGAAACTAGACCACCAACTTATATCATACACCAGAATAAATTTCAAAATGGATAAAAGCTTTAAATATAAGTTATGATACCATAAAAATCCTAGACAAAAACACAGGCAGTAAAATTTCAGATATCTTGCATAACAAATATTTGCTGATATAGCCCCTAAGGCAGGGGTGTCAAACTCATTTTCACTGGGGGCCACATCAGCCTCACGGTTGCCTTCAAAGGGGCGAATGCAATTTCAACTCCTTAACAGTTAAGGAGTAGTTACATTTATACAGTCCTAAAATTGTTTCGGCCCTTTGAAGGCAACTGTGAGGCTGATGTGGCCCCTGGTGAAAATGAGTTTGACACCCCTGCCTAGGGCAAGGGACACAAAGGAAAAAATAAACAAATAGGACAGCATCATATTAAAAAGATTCTACACAGCTAAAGAAACCATCAGAAAAATTAAAAGTGAACCCACTATATGGGAAAACATATTTGCCAATGATACATTCGACAAGAGTTTAATCTCCAAAATATATAAAGAGCTCATACAACTCAACACCAAGATGACAAACAACCCAATTAAAAAATGGGCAAAGCCCAAACAGATACTTCTCCAAAGAGGACACACAGATGGGCCACAGGCATAAGAAAAAATGTTCAACATTACCAGTCATTAGAGAGATGCAAATTAAAACCAAAATGAGATATCACCTCACACTTGCCAAAACTGCCATCATTAATATATCTACAAACAAGTGCTGATGAGGATGTGGAGAAAGGAGAACCCTAGTGCACTGTTGGTGGGAATGCAGACTGGTGCAGCCACTGTGGAAAGCAGTATGGAGATACCTCAAAAAATTAAAAATGGATCTGCCTTTTGACCCAGTGATTCTACTTCTGGGAATATAGCCTAAGACTCCCAAAACACCAGTTCAAAAGAGTATATGCACACCTATGTTCATAGCAGCATTATTTACAATAGTCAAGAGTCGGAAGCAGCCCAAGTGCCCATCAGTAGATGAGTGAATAAAAAAAGCTATGATATATTTACACAATGGAATACTACATAGCAGTAAAAAAGAAGGAATTCTTACCTTTGGCAACAACATGGATGGAACCGGAGGCTATTATGCTAAGTTAGAAAAGCCAGTCAGTGAAAGACAAATACCATATGATCTCACTTATAAGTGAAATATAATGAACAAAATAAACTAATGAGCGAAATAGAATCAGAGGGCATAGAAACATGTAGCAGATTGACAGCTGTAAGAGGGGAGAAGGGAAGTGGAGAGTAGTTGAATGAAGGTAAAGGGATTAGTCAAAGAACATATATAAAGGTATCATATGATCTCACCTTTAAGTGGAACCTAATCAACAAAACAAACAAGCAAATATAACCAGAGACATTGAAATTAAGAACAATCCGACAGTAATCAGAGGGGAGGTGGAAGGGGATAAGAGGAGGGGAGAAAGGGGGAAGGGTTTTCAGGAACAACTATAAAGAACACATGGACAAAACCAAGGGGAGGTGGAAGCAGGGGAGAGAGGTAGGGATGGCTGGGGTGGGGGAGGAGTGGGGGGGGTTATTACAGACAGCTGTACTTGAACAACAATAAAATAATTATAAAAAAAAGAACATATTGAAGTATCCATGGACATGGACAATGGTGTGGGGATTGACTATGGGAGTGGGGTGGGCTGAATGGAGGGGAAAAGGGGAAAAATTGGGACTACTATAATAGCATAAACAATAAAAAATATATATATAAAATAAAAAATCACCTGAGGCCCATAGTCAATCAACAAATATTAACTGGTCAATTATGGACCTGGCTCCCAAATTGTTTATCATTTGTTTTTGGTAGAAAGTGTACTACAAACTTTGTATAAGTAGAGTGATCATAAAACTTATTCAAATGCCTGGAAAACTGGCATAACAGGAACTGTCCCAAACAAAACAGGATTTATGGTTAACCTGCATATTAACTGCAATAACAACCTTATAAAGGTATAGTTTTAAGTTAAAAAAAAAAAGGCAGAGACAGAAGTATATATAGAATGATATATTCTGTGTAACAATTAAGGAAAAATTTACATATGTAGAAAGAAACTGGAAGTAAACACCAGAGAAACAGATAAGTAGGATGATAAAGAGATTTTAATTTTACATTATATCAAGTGAAAAAAATTAACATAAAAACTATACAAATAAAGGACTGGGGAAAGGGAGTAGGAAGTACTGCTTAATGATGTAGATGAAAAAATGGGGGTCTAGGGAAAGTAACCTCACAGTGTGATCTGATCATAAATTCCTAACTAGGCAGGTCATGGTGGGTAGTCATGCTCCAGACTTATAACTCTTTTTTTCTCTTTTTATTGAATTTATTGGGGTGACACTGGTTAACAAAATTATACAGGTTTCAGGTGTACAATTCTACAGCACACATCTGTACAGTGTATTTTGTGTGCATCACCTAAGGCAAGTCTCCGTCCATCACCATTTATCCCCCCTATTCCCTCCTCCACTTTCCTCTCCCACCCCTCCCCCAGGCCTGTAGCTTCTTTAGCGAAAAGCTTACAGCTAGCTTTATCCATTATTCTTGTGCATCTAGGTTAACATACCATTGAGATGTCAGACATTGAGATGTAATAGCCCTGGAAGCCAAGACCACTGAAGAAAACACATAATCTTGTTACCTATCCTGTAATCTAATAACCACCTTGCATCCTCCAACCTCCAAGTAATTTTCCTTACCTCTCCTCCTTAATTTCAAATGTATGAAAGAAAAAAAAAAAAACCAAGCTGCACCCTGGCTGGTGTGGCTCAGTGGACTGGGTGCCGGCCTGGGAATCCAAAAGGTGCTGGTTCAATTCCCAGTCAGGGCACATGCCTGGGTTGTGGGCCAGGTCCCCAGTTGGGGGCGCGTGAGAGGCAACCGCACATTGATGTTTCCTTCACACATTCGTGTTTCTCTCCTTCTCTTTCTCCCTCCCTTCCTCTCTCTATAAAAATAAATAAAATATATATTTTTAAAAAGTTGCAAAACTGTTATTTTTGGGAGCATTTGAGATCTTGCTCCCCAGCATATGTCATCAAATAAACTCTTCCTTCCACAGACAATAGGTATAGGATTTTTATTTGTGGTGGTAGGAAAATTCTTAAACTAGACAGTAATGATAGTTGTATAACATTGTACTTAATGCCACTTATTTGTACACTTTAAAATTGTTAAAGTGGGCATGCTCTCCCCCTCCAGAGCACACCAGCACCTTTTCTGTCCCCTCTTCTTTCATCCAGGTGCATTACCTTTGTCTTTCCCTCTCCTAAGCTCTAAGGGCTCTTCTTTTCCTTCTGTAACTTGTTTTCTAAGCCTACACAGCCCAGTTGGCTCACTTCTACTACCATAACTTTCTAAATAAATTTTCTCTTAAAAAAACATTTGTTAACATGGTAATTTTTGTCACGTATATTTTACCACAATTTTTTAAAAAAATTCATAATTAATCAACACAACGGAAAGGAAACCAACCATATGGAAAAACATATTTGCCAATGATACCTCAGATAAGGGTTTGATCTCTAAAATATATAAAGAATTCACACGACTCCACACCAGTTAGCAAACAATCCAATGAAAAAATGTGCAAAGGACCTGAACAGACACTTCACAAAGGAGGACATACAGATGGCCCAGAGACACATGAAAAAATGCTCAATACCACTAGCCATCAGAGAGATGCAAATTAAAATCACAAAGAGGTATCACCTCACACCTGTCAGAATGGCCATCATTAATAAATCAATGAACAAGTGCTGGCTAGGATGTGGGGAAAAGGGAACCCTAGTGCACTGTTGGTGGGATTGCACACTGGTGCAGCCAGTGTGGAAAACAGTATGGAATTTCCTCAAAAAACTAAAGATGGAACTGCCTTTTAATCCAATGATCCCACTGCTGGGACTATACCCTAAGAATCTGAATCTCCAATCCAAAAGAACCTATGAACTCCAACGTTCATAGCAGCACAATTTACAATAGCCAAGTGCTGGAAACAGCCTAAGTGCCCATCAGTAAATGAGTGGATCAAAAAATAGTGGTACATTTATACAATGGAATACTATGCAGCAGAAAGAAAGAAGGAACTCCTACCCTTTGGGACAACATAGAGGGAACTGGAGAGCATTATGCTAAGTGAGATAAGCCAGGTGGTGAAAGTCAAATACCAGATGATCTCACCTATAAGTGGAGATCTGTCTAATCAACAAAACAAACAAATGAGCAAAAAAGAACCAGAGACTTGGAAATAAAGAACAAACTGACAGTGACAGAGGGGAGGGGGGAGGAGAATAACAGGGGTGGGGGGGTGAAGAAGGGGAAGGGGCAAGCAAAGGAACATGAATGGAGGACTCATGGGCTTGGACTATGGGGTGGGGATTGACAGTGGGAGTAGAGGAAGCAGGGTAGGGGTGAACAATGGGGAAAAAGATGGGACAACTGTAACTGAACAACAACAATAAAAATTTCAAAATTACCCTGACTGGGTTGGAGCAGCATCCCCTACACCCCTACTTGGTGGGGTGGGGAGGGGACAGGGAAGGTTGCAGCTTCCATCTCCAGTCGGGGAAGTACAGGAGGCAACCAATAGATGTTTCTCTCTCACACTGATTTCTCTCTCTCTCTCTCTCTCTCTCTCTCTCTCTCTCGTGCATTAATTAATATCTTCAGGTGGGGATTAAAAAAAAAACACAACACTCCAGCGCAGGCAGTGTGGCTCAATGGATTGAGTGCCAGCCTGTGAACCAAAAGGTGGAAAGGTGGCTGATTTGATTCTCGGTCAGGGCACATGCCTGGGTTGCAGGCCAGGTCCCCAGTTGGGGGCATGTAAGAGGCAATCAATCAATGTATCTCTTGCATATCGATGTCTCTCTCCCTCTCTTTCTCCCTCCTTTCCCACCTCTAAAATAAATAAATAAAATCTTAAAAAAAAACCCTCCAAATAAATGCACAACACAAATGTATACACACAAAGGTTGAATAAAAAGGTTGCTTATCTTCAGACAGAAAACCCAACTTTGTTTTATAAATCTCAATAAAAGATTTGGATATGTCCCCAAGTCTCTTAAAGGAGCAGCCAGGTTAAACTAGCTAATAGAACATAAAATGCTTTATTAGAAATGGTCATGGGTAAATGACAAATGTAAATAGAAGTTTCTTTGTTTATAAAGTTCTTTTTAAAAAGACCATGAAAGAGTCAGAATTTACCAGTGCCTCTGCAGAATTATTTATAGTTATCTAAATAGAAATAGGTCCTGGTGGGAAAAGACAAAATAGTAGGCTGTATTTATGCAACAGGATTGTACTTTGAGATGTTAATTTATTAATTGCACCAATGTGTTTTGCTCACTACATCATTTCTCAGCCTCCGCACAACACCACCCCACCCTGCCCTACACAGGTCCTTTGTGTCTAGGTCTTTTGTAATTCCTTTCCTGGGATTTTTTGCAAGAGGGAAAGCCAAAAGCAGTTTAAAGCTAAATGCTCTTCAGATCTTTTGTAAAAGTATAAGCCCAATCAAGAGGAGGGAAGAGAGAGGCTTCTGAGAGAGTAACGGAGTGGGGTAGGGGAAGTGGGGAGATTCTCCGAGACTGGGGAGGTTTCTGGAGTACCAGGAACTTCATTAATAATTTGGGGTTCAGGGAGGGGTCAGACCTCAGAGTGTTGCTGAACATCAACTGGGGTCCTGCTGCCCACCGCCACCCTCTAGGCAAAATTCCCTCTAGGCAAAGGTTTGGTGACAAAGGAAAGAAGTCTTTATTCAAAATGTTCACAATTTTGGAATAACATCTTTCCACATGCATTAGTCACTAAAGTCTATCAATTAAGGCTAAAATCTTTAACATCTGAGTTCTCAAAGCATTTCCCCCATTAGTTTTAATTATTTCATTTCTATAGGGTTAGTTTACAAACTAAAACAACATAATATACAAAAGCTACACAATTTTGGAAGAATGGCAGGCTCCTGCCTCACAGCTCATCCCCCCTAGGACACCCAAAGAAGAATAACCCTGCCACCCTCTGCCAGGCCAGCCCGATCCTCAACTGCACCTGAAGTTCTTCCCAATCCAAAATACTGTCCATTGGGAAACGCAGGCAGCTGCAGCAGGATCATGCAGTCACCCTCAAGGAAGAAATCCCGAGAACAGAGAGTGAGCCTGAGAGAGCCAGTGCCTATTGCAGAGCATGAGAACTTCCTTTCATTTCACATGTTCTTGCCCAGAGTTCCCTGCCCTCTGGCTCTAGAGGTATTCTGCTCTCAGCCAATCCCATCCTAGGCTGTTTACTACTACTGCCTTGGGCAACCTCCCCCTACAGCCCCTCCCCACGCCTTCCTAGTGATCTGATCAGATCTCTCTGTATCAAGTGTGCATTGGGACATCTAGGATGACTAGACCCCAAAGTGACCTGCTTGGGCAGAAATGCCCATTCCTCACAGAGCAGAATATCATTGTACATTAGGGGACCACATGGTCTGAGACTAAGATTTCTGTGGCATTATGAGTATATAATGCCACATTATAGGTACATAAGGCACCCTCACCAATGATTGTTAATTAGTTTCTATCAAAATCTAAGGGGAGCCAAAATTTGGGAGTAAAAGTAATATTTCCTTATTTTACATATGTGTTAAAATTCATACCTAATATACGTTTCACATGGAAATTTGATTGTGATAGGCAGAACAATGGCCTCTCAAAAATATTCATGTCCTAATCCCCAGATGTGCAGATATGTTCATTTATATGGCAAAGACACTTTGCAGATGCGTTTAAGAACCTCAAGATGAGGAGATTATTCTGAATTACTTGAGCAAGTCCAACATAATCACAAGGATTTTTAAAAGTGGGAGAGGGAAGTGCCAGGGGAGATCAGAAACCTGACATTACTGGCTCTGAAGATGGAGGAGGGGACCATGAGCCCAGAACTAGGCACCTCCTGAGCTAGGAAGGCAAAGGAGCAGCTTCTCCCCTAGAGCCTCCAAAATAAACAGAGCCCGGACAGCGTCCTGAGTTTAGTCCTCTGTGCATGTGTCAGACTTCTAGACTACGGGATTGTAAAACAGCAAATCTGTGTCACTGTTAGCCACTAAATAGTGGTACTGTTGTAGCAGCAACAGAAAACTAATACATGGCTACAGAGCCTATCCACACACCCTTCTTTTTTCCCTTGTCTCTGCTTACTAGGAATGAAAAAAAAGGGTTCTATGGAAAGTAACCTTAGAGGGTGATCCGATCATAAATTCCTAGCTGGGCAGGGTATGGTGGGTAGTCAGTCACACCCCAGACCATAAAACTTCTTCAGTAAAAGATTTACCTTTGCCTTCAGGAAGCCTTGTGCTTTGTTTCTGTGCACCTAGGTTAAGAAGCCACCCTCGAGAGAGCACATAATCTTGTTAACTATCTTGCAATCTCATTCTCGCCTTGCTTTTTCCCACCTTCAGGTAATCTATCTTCCTTGTGTAGGATGAACCCCATTTTTCCAGGAATGTCTACCATGACTCAGTCCTTTCTTGGGGAGTTATACATTCCCCACCTCACTGACTCTGCACCAAACCCAGGACAAGGTGAGAGGGCTTATGAGATGACTCATGAGAAAAAAAGTGCCAAATAAGGCAATAGGCTGCTTTTGACATGTCCAGAGGGTACCCAAGGGTGATGGGTGCTAGGTCTCCTATGACCACAGATCTACTAGTGTATTGACACTACCACACCTCGGTGAATTTGGCTAGAATAGTGGACAGGCTCTGAGTTCAGAAGTGGAGATTGTAGTAACCCCCCAGGCCAGTCTACGGAGGTCAGGTCCTGACGGGTTCAAACAAAACCATCCAGGGCAACAGGAGATGTGGGTTTGTTGTCATGCAGTTTTCCTTGGAGGAGTCATGGGAGTGGTAGGCATGATAGGCATCTTCTGGCTGGGTGATTGGTTGTTGGAGAAGGATAACGAATTAGGATTGTTTTGGTGTGTTTTCTTAGGATAAAAGATAGCTGAGAATCTTCTCTAAGCAGGATTGCCCAAAACAGGATGTTTGAATTTCAGAGAAATAATAACTGTTTTAGTAGAAGTATATCCCAAATATTGCAGTCATATAAGACCTCTTCTCCCTTTGAGAGAGAGTGGATAAGTCAGGGAAGGATGCAGGAAGTTGAAGGGATTCTCCTTTTTTCTGAAAACAGGTCAGATGCTAAGAGTGAGTTGTAAGGGTAGAGCTACAACTTGCCACAGCTGTTGAAGGCTTTTTACTCAGGAGGTGACCAGGGCTGCCTGGATATAGAGACTAGTAGTGAGGCTTCCAATAGTGATGAGGACTCCGGCTCTGGAACTACCCTGCCCAGGTCTGTGTGTCTTCTTAACTTTGTGATCTTGGACAATTTACCTATCCTCTCTGCTCTTCAACTACCTCATTTGTAAAGTGGGATCCCTAATTGAAATTTACTTATGGGGTTGTTGTACAGATTAGGTAAGGTGATGCAGGTGAAGTACAGACAACAGTATCTCCCACAGAGTGAGCGCTCGCCCCTATTAAACCGCAGTGGCACAAATCTTTGTGGCTGTGTGCTTTTTCCAGACACTCTCTGAAGGAGAGAAAGTAGATAGCTGAATTGCTCTTTTTGTGTTTCTAGTTGGAAAATTAAGTTAATTTTTAGAAACATTAGGCAGCTGAATTTTAATTAACACAAAATGGAAATAATTCTTATTATAAAAGTAATATATTTTCATTGTAGAAATTTTTGAAAATATGGAGCAGCACAAAGAGAATTAAAACCACCTATAATTTCATCTTCTAAGAATAAATAATGTTAACGTTAGTCATTTTCATCTATATGTATACAAATACTTATTTAATGGCATTGTACAGTACTCACTTTTAAGAACATTTTTATGGACTTGAGAAAGAGAGAAACATCAGTGTGCTGCCCCACCAGTCCATGCATTCAGTGGTCAACCTCTGTATATGCCCCAACTGGGGATCGAACCCACAATACTGATATATCAGGACAACTCTCCAACCAACTGAGCAATCTGCTCAGGGCACGATACTTGTTAGGGTGGTTGGAGAGACTGGCTGTGAAAAAATTCACTAAGAGGAGAAAGTGTAGAGCGTGAAGTTTTTATTCACTCTCCAAGAAAGGAGAGGAGCATGATGGGGAGAGATACACCAGCTTTGAGGGGTGGGGGCTTTGTGTTTTTGTTGGATTATAATTGGATTAAAAAGGGTGGAGGGGTGCTGTTTTGTGGCCCCTGGACTGTTGGGGCATTGTAACAGTTTGTTCCAATGTTATCTTCTGCCTGTGGCTGTAGGAGTGGTTAGTTTTGTTCTTGCTCTCCAGTAATTTCCAGTCCTGGGGACATAAGGTCAGAAGAGTAAAATGGCAGTCATGTTTAACTAGGTCATAGGCCTGCTCAGCAAATGGTGCTAGGATAGCAAATGGCAATGACTTTATTTCTGACTTTATCCTTTTGATGGGGAACCCGAACGTTGGAAAATTTTTTGTTTGGAAAATTTTTTGTTTCAGGTAATAGCTAATACGTTTA
Source organism: Macrotus californicus (assembly GCA_007922815.1). Taxonomy (NCBI): domain Eukaryota; kingdom Metazoa; phylum Chordata; class Mammalia; order Chiroptera; family Phyllostomidae; genus Macrotus; species Macrotus californicus. The sequence continues at coordinate 14,935 of VMDR010018833.1, forward strand.
GTAATCAATGTATGTAAAAAGCTACTGTTTCGGGAACTGAAGGTATGACCCACTTTGACTCCAGGAGACCACAAGCAGTTCCTCCACCTTTGTGCCTCAGGAGGACTGCAAGTCATCAAGATGGTATCTGAGCCACTGTGCTCCAGGGTGAGACATCCACCACCCAGGACACAGATAAAGACCAGCAGCCAGGACACAGACGAAAGAATGCTGCAGCTTTCATCTGATTAACTTTTCCCCGGAATTCCAAACCCCTAACCTACACTTTTCTTCTTAGAAAAAGGGTCGGTTTAAAATGGAATTTAAGACAGTCTGTTAGCATACAAACCTGCTGTATTCTCAGATCACTGATCACCTGAATAAAGTGCCCTTGAAGATTAAGTCCCTGTCTCTGCTTATTGGGTCTAGTAGGTGACAGCACGAAAGCTGGCTTTTCCAGCTTCACTCTAAGTGCTCATTTTTTTACTTCACAATATATATCCTAAATATTCTCTCAGTCACTCACTGGTCTTCTACAACATATCTCAATGGCTGCATATTATATTGACACACTGAATTTTTTAAAAAATCAACCTCCTTTATAAAATAGGTTGTTTGGAATTTGAAAACACACATAACTACATAATACTTCTTGGTAACCCACACTTGCTAAAACTCCATATGAAATTTTTTTAATTTCAAAAGCAACATTTTGAAAAATAGGATAAGATAATCTTATTGCCCTAACACAACTAATTTTAGTTTATTCTCTGTCAGTATAGGGGTGTGTGTGTGTGTGTGTGTGTGTGTGTGTATGTGTGTTTAGGCTAGTTCTAGTTGCTGATGTAGCTGAATTGTGTTACCTGTATACCTCTTGGAGAACCTTAGTTCACTTTGGCCTGAGACATTAATATTTAACAAACCTGAAATTGCTGGATTGATGATAGCAAAATTAATTCAACCTGCCTGGGTTTCTATCTGTTGATAGAACAGCAAGGCTCTTCTACAAGCCAGAAAGCAGGGGCTTCTGCAAGAAGCAACTGAAAGCTGTTGTGGTCTCCACAATCTGGAGCTGGGAACTGGCTTCTCCACTAGTTTTCTTTTACCTTTGTTCTCAAATGTCTCCTGATTGGCTTCTGAAGGGTCAGGTTGCCTCTATCCCTTTTCTTTCTTTCTTTTTGTTTATGTATTTATTTACTTATTTATTTTTATCCCTCTTTGTTAACTAAAACCTTGAGCTCTCAGTTAATAAATAGAAAGTCTGGCAGAGAAAAACTCGTTTTGGCTAGGCAATACTATAGTTTGGAAACTCTAGTCTTAGATAAGGTGTTCAGCCCATGTTGTAAAGAATTATTCTATCAGATATTGGTGTTGATTAAATGTTCTGCTGAATCGACTAAATCAGTCTGTGTCATTTCCCAGTGACCTTGGGCTGCTGTTCCTCTCACCTCTTCACCTTTGTCTTCTCTTAAGGAGGGTGTCCTGGCAGCATTCTGTCTGCCACAGGTGGGTAAGTTTATAATTGCAGCTATCTTTTAAATATAAAAAACATCAACTCTGGGATATGAGACAATACCTTAACTGACATAAGCCACATGGTTTTTGTTTTTTGTTGTGAGAGGGGATGGAGAAAGAGAAGGAGGGAAACATCGATGTGCGAGAGATACATCGATTGGCTGCTTCTCACAAGCCCCCAACGGGCCTGCAACCCAAGCACGTGCCCTGACTGGTAATCGAACCAGCAACCTGTTGGTTCAAGGCCAGCACTCAGTCCACTGAGCCACACCAGCCAGGGCAGCCTCATGTTTTTTTTGTCTTTGTGAAGATGGTTCGGAACACAGACATCCCTCTAATCATGGGGGGTAAATCATTAGGTAAAATCAATTCCCAAACCTGAAAAAGCCACAAAGACTTGCAGACAATTAAATTTACTTCAATATGCTCAGGTAATATTTTCTGATGGGCTCTTTTCATGTACGTTATATTATTTAAACATCAGAGAATGAGGTATTGCTATAATAGATAGAAATTAATCCACCCAGTCACAGGTCACTGTCCAGCCCCTCACAGCCTCCTCTCTGGCTGAGCTCCTCCCCTCCCCAAACTCTCTGCTCTGCTCTCCTTTAACTCCCCTTCCGCCAAACTAGCTCCTTGCTGTTCCTCATCAAAATCACTTCCTGCCCTGGCTGGTGTGGCTCAGTGGATTGAGCGCAGGCCTAGGAATCATAGGGGTTGCTGGTTCGATTCCCAGTTGGGGCACATGCCTGGATTGCAGGCCCGGTTCCCAGTGGGGGACACATGGGAGGCAATCACACACTGATGTTTTTCTCTCTCTCTTTCTCTCTCCCTTCCCTTCTCTCTAAAAATAAATAAATAAAATACTTAAAAAAAATGAATGTAATATTAAACCAAACATTAAAAAAAAAAATCGCTTCCCACCTCAGAGCATTTGCACTTGCTGTTCCCTCTATCCCAGAAACCCATGTAACTCTTTCCCTCACATCCTTAGTCTTGTCTCAATTATCACCATTACAACGTGGCTTTGTCAAGATGTTCTTGACTCTATTCAGCATTGCCCCTCTATCCCCATATTCCCTATCCTCCTTCCCATCTTTGTTTTTCTTTGTTTTTCTCCATAGCACTTCTCAACATTTAAGATGACATATACATACCTATTCATTTTGTTTCTTGGTGGTCTCTCCCCACTAGAATATAAATTCCATGAGAGTAGGAACTTTGTTTTGCTCATTACTCTATCCCCAGTGCCTAGGACAGAGTAGGCTCAATAATTTTTTTTTAAAATAAATGAATATATGAAAGGCCACTCAGCCAGTAAATGGTAGAAGTATAAATTCAAAAATTGGGTCTCCTGGTTTGAAAACTGATTCTCTTTTCTGAACTCCATGCTGTCTCTGGAAAGAAAAAAAAGATTTTCTTTCAAAAGCTAACATAGGAAAATGTTTATAGAAGGATATGTAAAAACCTTAATCCAATAATCCTTTCACAATATCTAATATGTCTGACCCTTAACTAAAATATTGTAAGTCAGTTCAAAACCTGCATTGAAAGAAAGATTTGGAGAGCTCAAAGAAGCCAGAATGATTGAATAGGTGCTAAATTAGTATTTGAGTAAAGGTTAAGAGTTGGGCCATTGAATTGGTAAGAGGGAAAGCTAAAGGATCATAAATGACTTCAAGCATTTGGAAGGTTAAAATGAGATTCCCTATTCTTTGTCATTTCTACCAAGGATGCAACAAGATGAAATTAGCCTTTATTAGACCTTTATTATAAGAAAGATGTTATTGATTCTAAAATGTCTGAACTGTAAGGGTGGAAAGCCTACATTATGGAGAAGTATAAAAATAAATATTTAACATTGGCTAACTCATTTATTCATTCATTCATTCATTCACTTAACACACATTCTTAGTATACTTTACTGTGTACCATGGAGGGTTCCTGAACTGCTGTCTTTGGGTACATAGCAGTAAATAAGATCCAGAGTCTCTGTTGTCATGAGTCTAGAAAATGCTTAAGATGCTCTCTTGGGACCCACCTGGTGCTAGATTTCTTGAGATCTCCACAAGTTCTTTCTTTTTATTTTTTAAAAGATTTTGTATATTTATTTTTAGAGAGAGGGGAAGAGAGGGAGAAAGAAAGGGAGAGAAACATCAATATGTGGTTGCCTCTTACACACCCCTACTGGTGACCTGGCCCCACAACCCAGGCATGTGTCCTGACTGGGAATCGAACCACAATCCTTTGGTTCACAGGCTGACACTCAATCCACTGAGCCACACCAGCTAGGCCAAGAAGTATATACTTTCTTCCCCTTTGCTGTTATCCCCTAACCTCCTACCACCTGTTTTTACAATTGCTTGCCTTTTTCACTTTATAATGTATTAATGAATCTTTCCT
>VMDR010018834.1:0-18832 GCA_007922815.1 Macrotus californicus
TAGAATAGGGCCTGGAACACATAAGACATAAGAATTATAGGAATATAATAATTATTATTTACATGGTATTTTATATTTTCAAATAATTGCTCAGACATCCAAGGTAGGTAAGATGCATTTGAAACAGGAAAGCCCAAAGCCACTTGAGGGCCAAAGAAGCAGGGGAGCATTCCAAAAGGGTCAGGCCAGACCCCCACCCTTCAGACTGCTAATGACTCCGTCAGGCCAGTTTTCAATCCTCTGGACTGCCTATGACTTAGTTGTCCCAATTTGCTTGATAGCCCGAGGCTTAATTGAAACTCTCCCCCATCTCGCACAATAGACACCTGTCGCCAGCCACAACAGCTAGTGGCCAGATTGACCCTCCTGTACCTGGGAACATCCAGGCCCTTTGCCTAACCCATTGTCCCTGCTCACATCCTGGAACCCTAAGGTACCCACCTGGAAGAACAAGAGACTAACCCCTCCCTATCCCCTCACAAACGGGGTGCTTTTTCTTTAAAAAACCCCACTCTTGCCCTCCCCTGGTGCTGAAGTCGATCCCGACTCAGCCCGCCTCTCAGCGCAGCATCAAATAAAGGCACTTGGATCAGATCACCTGGTTCCTCCTGCCCCCTCTATTTCTTGCACATTTCTGTCATATTCCTTGACAGGAACTGATTGAGCTAGCAGGTAACAGGCAGCTGTGTTATGGGTCTCGTATGTTAGAATTACAGAATCTGTATTCAAGAGCCTTCACAGGCTAGAAGAATGGGCCAGTGCTAACAAGATGATTGAGCCCTGACTGGTGTGGCTCAGTGGATTGAGTACCAGCCTGAAAACCAAAGGAGTAGCCGATTGATTTCCAGTCAGGGCACATGCCTGGGTTGTGGGCCAGGTCCCCAATAGGGGGCGCGGGAGAGGCAAACCACCCATTGATGTTTCTGTCCCTCTTTCTCCCTCCCTTTCCCTCTCTAAAAATAAATAAAATCTTTTAAATGAAAAAAAAAATTGACATTTTACAGGAACAAGAGATATGGTTTAAAATCACTTGCTGTGAAAAAGCCTGAAGGGTTTCAGTCAAACTCAGCATTTGTCAAGAATATAAGGGAGCCACCCTATATGCTAAGAGAATCTTGGCTGCATCAATAGGAGTTTGGTGTCCAGAGACTGACTGCTCAGAGCATACCTGTGTATTGCTCCCATCCCCGTCCCCAAGGGACAGTGACAATGTGGAGCCTGGTTGGAAAGAAGTGACCCAAATGAGGAGGGCACTTGAAACCTTGGCGTGCATGGCAAGATTGAAATATGTTAGTTCTCTTTAAGTGTTTAGAGAACTTACACGGAAAAGAAGATTTGTCTGATTCTAGAAAGAAGAATCAAGTCCAGATAAAAATTGCAGGGAAGGTTTTATCTCAACATTAAAATTTTATGATGGAGAATCCAATAGTGGTGGCTCAAGTGTGCGCTTCCTGTCCTTGAAGGTATGTAAGCGGAGACTAGACATTGACATCATGGGTGTGTTGTCAGAGGGTCTAAGCAATGGGCTGTGTGGGGACAGATCAATGGAGGGAAGGGAGCAAACGAGTGCCCAGATGTGAGAACCCATTACCCTCTGGGCCTGTGGTCTGATGGCCCCACTCTCAAACCACCCTGGGATTGTGGCTGCCTGCTCACGTTTCCTCATTTCTCTCGCAGGGGAACAGGGGCAGAGGTCAAGTCTTCTTTTCAAGAGGAGAAGCACTCTGAATCCCTGGATGAGGTGGGGACCTTGGACCCAGAAGTTGCTCTATCTTTGGAGGGGACCTTGGACTTAGAGGACATTCTCTACCTGGGGGCCACAGGTGACTTTGATGACATACTGTATGTGGAAGAGACTGAGAATCCTGAGGAGACACTGCACATTGAGGAGATCAGGCAGCCAAAGGAGCCCCTGTGTGTGGAAGAACCCGTGAAGCCAGAGGAGTCCCTGTCCGTGGAGGAGACTGTGAAGCCAGAGGACAAACTGCATGCAGAGGAGACTGTGAAACCAGAAAAGACAAGCCCAGAGCAGATGGCTTATGGGGGAGAGACACTCACCAACGAGGAGAAACCTAACCCCGAGGAGAGCCTCGGAGCCGGGCCTAGTCCCAGCCCAGAGGAGAGCCTGAGCATAGAGGACCTGGAATTGCTGGAGGGCCGTTTCCAGCAATGTGTCCAAGCTGTGGCCCAGCTGGAAGAGGAGAGGGATCAGCTCATTCATGAGCTTGTGCTGCTCCGGGAGCCAGCCCTCCAGGAGGTGCAACAAGTCCATCAGGACATCCTGGCTGCCTACAAACTGCATGCTCAAGCAGAGCTGGAGAGGGACGGGCTAAGGGAGGAGATCCGGCTGGTCAAGCAGAAGCTCTTCAAGGTGACAAAGGAATGTGTGGCCTACCAATACCAGCTGGAGTGCCGCCGACAGGATGTGGCCCAGTTTGCCGATTTCCGGGAAGTGCTGACTGCACGGGCAGCCCAGCTCTCGGAGGAACTGGCCCAGCTCCGGGATGCCTATCAGAAGCAGAAGGAGCAGTTAAGGCAACAACTAGAAGCACCTCCAACCCAGGGGGATGGGCACTTCCTGCAGGAGAGCCGGCGGCTCTCTGCCCAGTTTGAGAATCTCATGGCAGAGAGCCGCCAGGGCCTGGAGGAGGAGTATGAGCCTCAGCTGCTGCGGCTCCTAGAGAGGAAAGAAGCTGCTGCCAAAGCCCTGCAGAAAACGCAGGCTGAGATCCAGGAGATGAAGGAGGCTCTGAGACCCCTGCAAGCAGAGGCCCGGCAGCTCCAGCTACAGAACAGGAACCTGGAGGACCAGATCACACTTGTGAGGCAAAAACGAGATGAGGAGGTGCAGCAGTACAGGGTAGGCCCGTTGGACACGAAGGGGATTGTGGTCTTTTTAGCCTGGGGAAGGAAAAGGTGCCGGGAGTCAGATGTCTTTTGGGATGCAGGATATTGAAGAACAATTTATTCTTTGGGGCCACTCACTCACGTCCTTACCACATTTTTCATTTAGGGCATTCAGGCCTGTGCTAGGGGCTGAAAATGATCTGCACTCTTAGTTTACACTTTTACGCCAATTATCTCGTTTGATCCTCTCATTAATCCTCCAAGTCCAATATACATATCTATTTTATAGAGGAAACTGAGGCTCGGTGAGCCAGAGTAACTTGAACCCTGGTCTGATCAGCCCCGAATATGTCAGTGCTCTTTCCCATGGCGCAATTTTCCAGTTCTAAGTGAATGACACCTTACAGAGAGCAAGAGGGAACAAGGCGAGTAGAAATTCATTCATGCTTTACCACCCCCCGCCCCAGAAATGCAGCCTCAAGTCCCACTTATCTGATCTCTGCCTTGAAGTGTCCCAGTCTTAAAACTGGTATGAAATCTATAAATCTCTATTCCTTATTTTCCTTTTTTGTGCATTTGTCACCATTTCACTTATAGTCAAGTTACTGCTGATTAGTTGTGAGCCAGCTCTAATCCCTTTATGGAACAGTGGGATATAAATATTCGTGAATAAACGATGTCTCTCCCACAGGCTGGGAGCTTTTGGAACGTAGGGAGTATGTTTACCTACCTCTGACTCTCCCGCTCAGAATGCATTAAATCTTGACTTAAGTGCTGCTGAGCACTGTGAGACTACAGCGTGATACCTTTCAGAGCAGTATTTCTGTCTTTTGACAAAACTTAAATGTCTTAGCCCTGGCTGGTGTGGTGCAGTGGGTTGGGCGTTGGACTGTAACCCAAAAGGTTGCCAGTTTGATTCCCAGTCAGAGCACATGCCTGGGTTGCGGGCCAGGTCCCCACTGGAGTGGGCAAGGGGCAACCGATGTTTTTTCCTCTTTCTTTCTCTCTTCCCCTCTCTCTGAAAATAAATAGAATCTTAAAAAAACAAAACAAAAAAATCTTAAAACACCTTATGCTTTCCCAGACATCCTGATACATCCTTAAGGGAACATGTCCTCTGTTAAAAATGACTGCATTCACTTTATGTAAGCTTTTTATAGCTTGTGTTATGAAAACAGTAGGGGTTTTTGGTGATAATATTGGATGTTTTCAAACTATGCTTATGTGTAGTACCCTCACCCTACCCCCCATTGCTTTTTTATTGGCTCAAAGCCTAGTGAAAGGGCACTTATTTTACTAACTTATACTCAAATAGACATTACATTCATTGTAACCCAGGGTAGAAAGTAACATGTGATTTAAGAGAGGTGCAGGTAAGAGTACTATGGAAAAATGAGATTATTGTTAGCCATGGGTTAAATCAGAGAACCCTTCACGGAAGAAGAGGTGTTATTTGAGCTAGGTATCGAAGCAGAGGCAAGATTTAGATCAATGCTGTCCAAAAGAAATATAATGCAAGCCCCATATGTAATTTAAAGGTTTCTGAAAGTGACATTAAAAAAGTAAAGTAGGTGAAGGTAATTTTAATATATTTTATTTAGCCCAATATATCTAAAATATAATTAGTAACTTGGCTGCATGTGAAAGGTGAAAAACTCAAAGGTAGGTTGGACTGGAAAGGTAGGTAGGTAGGGGCAGATCATCACATTGGACTTTGAAACCAAACTAGGGAGTTTGGACTTTATTCAGTAGTCAGTTGCATCATTAAACGTATTTAAATTAATCAATGTTATCCCAACAAACTTAATTGAGAACTCTGGCTGGTGTGGCTCAGTGGATTCAGTGCCGGCCTGTGAACCAGAGGGTCACCGATTCGATTCCTAGTCTAGGGCACATGCCCGGTTGCAGCCAGGTCCCCAGTTGGGTTGTGTGTGAAGGGCAGCCACATATTGATGTTTCTCTCCCTCTGTTTCTCCCTCCCTTCTCCTCTCTAAAAATAATTAAATAAAATCCTTAAAAACAATTTGAGAAAATAAAAACATAAAGGTGTTTAACATGATCGTTCCTCTACTTTTAGAAAAAGTACTGGTGGTGGTGGTGAGTAAAATGAGCTAGAGACCCAGAGGCAAGGGAGATCAACTGGGAAGCTGCTGTAGGTAAGAGGAAACAATGATAGTGGGAACAAAAGGAAGAGCATGAATGCAAGAACAAGTGTGGAATAAGCTTGGCCATTGAATGAATGGGATGGAGAGGTGAGAGGTCAAAGAGGATGCTGAGACAGCAGGCAAGGGTAACTAGGATGGTGGTGCCATACACAGGGAAGCATCTGGATTCATTTTTGTTTTTATTTTTTAAGATTTTATTTACTTATTTTTAGAGAGATGGGAAGGGAGGAAGAAAGGGAGAGAAAGAGAAACATCGACAGGTTGCCTCTCACACCTGGGGACCTGGCCTGCAATCCAGGCCTGTGCTTTGACCCAGAGTCAAACCAGCAGCCTTATGGTTCACAGGCCAGGGCTCAGTCCACTGAGCCACACCAGCCAGAGCTCTGGATTCATTTTCTAACGCAGTACTTGAGTTGTAGAATTTTTCTCCCCTGTGATTTTTATCACTGTACTGGATTTATTTAGATTTGATGATTGCACAACTTTCCATAGATCATTCTATGAAGAACACTCTTGATGAGTGTCTCCCTTCACTTTACCATAATTAAAGTAGGAATCAAGGTATGAAGCAGCTAATTCTGAAATGGCTTCCTACACTGTTTGCCAAAGGTCACTTACGGCACCTGATTACTTTTCAAAGGTACACTTCACTCTTGCAATTGTGAGCACTGCCTCTTTCGTATACTCATTCAACAGATCTTGTCCAGGTGCTTACACACTTGTGCCAACAGATACTGTCTATGTGCTGGGCAGTGGGCTACGTGCTGACAGAAGAAATGAGAAATGGGGAGGGGGAGGAGTCCCTGCCCTCCACAGTTTACAGTCCAGGAGGGATACCAGGTAAAGTGAACATATTTCATAAAATCAAAGACACTTGATTTATATTTTACTCCTCACCCAAGGATGTTTATTGATTTTAGGGAGAGAGAACTATTGATCAGTTGCCTCTTGTATGTGCCCCAACCGGGGAATCGAACCCACAACCTTTTGGTGTACAGGATGATGCTCCAACCAACTGAGCCACCTGGCCAGGATTTTAAGATCCATTCTGACCTGTTAAAATGTCAAAGCCTTGGAATCAGTGAAATAATAGACTTCAACGTGGTAAACGCTGTAATAGTTACAGGAATAAGGCATTGTATTGTACCAGTGAAGCTGGTGTAATTAATTACCCCTGCCTGAGGAAACAGGGTGAAATTTTGTAGGACTGATTACCAGATGGCATGTATTTGAAGTTCTTTACATGTAATAATTCATTTAACCTTACCTCTCCGAGATAGGTATGAACTACTGTCACTGTTTGAAAAATGAGAGAACAGGTGAGACAGAGACGTTAGGTCATTGTCCAGGGTTATACAGCTAGGAAGTGATGGGAGGGTATACACCTGTGCAATACAGCCCAAGTCCACTGTCAACCGCTACAAGTTGTTTGTGTGACTGGATGCATGGGGTAGACAAGTGAAAGGCATTCCAAGCAGAGGGGAGAGCTCATACAAAAGCATGAAAACACAAAAAGACATGTTACAGGAAGTGAGGGGGCTGGATCATAAGGAATGAGAGTGGAGCCACGAGACTGGAGAGAACCAACATGTAAAAGGGCTTTATGTAATTTTTAGGTAAGTGGCTTTCAAAAAGAGGTTTTCTTCAGAGCTGCAGACCCTTGCCCCCAAAAAGAATTGTATATAGAATGCCAATATATGAAATGGGCAAAAGTGGAGCTACTGTCTAATTAGAGTGACAAGGGCACTCCATTTGGGCTTTCTCCTGGGGCATCGTGGGAAAGTTTGAAGACCACTAAAGAGCCTACATATATGTAGGCAAAAAAAAAACCAAAAAAAAAAACCCCATTAACAATGTGAACTCTAAGCCAATGGCAAGACCTGGTTCTACCACTTCCTGGGAAACTTTGGACAAATTTCTTAACCCATGTGGCGCTGCTCCCACACATGTATAATGCACATCATAGGCTTTCGCAAGGAGTGAGCTAGTTAATATTTGTAAAGTGCGTGCAGTGGTGCCTGGCACACAGGTATGTACTCTTGAAAGTGGCAGTGTGGTGGGTGGACTGAAAAAGCCTGACAGACAACTTAGACCTTATGAGGGGAGATGGTGTGAGATTTGTGCAGTCAAACAGGTAGGGTTTGGACTGGCTACAGTGGGAGGCGGCAAAGAATTTGCTGGGAATGATCTGTTTTTGACTGGAAACTGGTAGGTTGCTAATGCTGAAATACGGAATATGCTCACTACCTGCAGGTTTTACATCAACAAGCATTATGTGTACGGTGCTAAGATCCAGAAACCTGTGATCTGATTGGGAGATAGACATGCATTTGAGAGACAGATAATAATGTAACAGCAGATGCTGTCTAGGTGACGGAAGTGGCGGAAGCAAAGGCACAGAGATCTGAGTTGATCAGACTGGATCAGCACTGTCCAACTCAAGTCTCGTGCAAGACACGGATGTCATTTAAAATTTCTAGGGGCCACACTAAAAAAATGCATAAGAAACCAGTGAAATTAATATTTTATGTAACCCAGCATATACAAATATTAAAATTTCAACATATAATCAATATAAAAATTTGAGGTATTTTATGTCTATGCTAAGTCTTAGAAATCTGCTATCTTACACTTATAGCACATCTGAGTTTGGATGAGTCATACTTCAAGTACTAACAGCCACATGTAGTGACTTTCATACCAGACAGTGCAGGCTAGGGGGCAATGTTCATACATAAGTAATGGAGGCTCCAGTTAGAGATAGGGGTCAAACTAGAGGGGGTCTGAAGGCCAGACTAAAGGAAGTGGGAAGCATTTGAAAGACTGATACAGCAGTTTTTAGAAAGTTAATCTAGTGGTGCTACATAGGATTAAGGCTGGAGATTGTCCTTAATGCGTCACTGTAGCCACACGTCCTTCACCCTGTGACGCTATTCCTCCCTGTCAAAGCACTGATGGTGCAGACTGCCTTCTCAAGCATGTGTAGTACTTTGGCGCCTCGCCAAAATAACAGGTTTGCTAGTGGGGCTTGGGAAATGGGGGCACAGAGGTATGCAGGTGCTTCCCTTCAGATGACATGCTTAGATGGTAAGGCTGCATGGCTGTGTGGTACCAAAGCATGGACAGGCTCTAAACAAAGGCCTTTTGATTTTGTTTATTTAAGTTGAAATTCAGCCAGAGTATTAACCATTGCAGATTGGTGTGCCATGGGTAAATCAAGGATGACTCATCAGAGAACAAATTACTTAGATCCTTCTAATAACAGCATCTACCCAAGCTGGATTCCTATTACTATTCTCCAAAACTCGAGAAGTCACTGCCCCTTTAAAATATGCCTTCCAACTCCCTCATGTTTCCTAAGGATCCATGCCAGCTAGCGACTACCAGGCTGATTTGCTGACATCTTCCTTACCTCATTGTTCAGGCATTAACCCTCAGCAGAGACCATTTACAGAATGCGTCCTGCCTGGTGTGGACAAAATGGGGAGTGGACAGTTATCTGAAAGCTGCAGGGGGCTCCCAGGGCATAGCAACTTCTTCTAAATTAACATTAAAAAAAAAACAAAAAACAAATTCAGGCTTAATGGAAACAAACTTGCATACAGAGCAAGAGGTCTATAAAATTCTCAGCTCACCAAGTAGAGGACCAAATTCCTCCCCAACACTTCTTAAAATTGTTAAACTGAAGAGTCCCTCTGAGCACCTGTCTACTCCTTGCAGGATTCTGTTACGAAGTAAGCTGCAGTTAACACACGACTCCTTTCCCGTCACCATCTTCTAATTGAGGATCACTTTGTCAAAACACGACCTCTGGAATCAGTTTCAACCTCAATGCTGCTATGAAGATTAAACGATAGAGAAGGAAGTGCTTTGTAAACTGCAGTGGACAATGTAAGATGTTGATTGTTTGGCTCATCAGGTATGTTCTTGGCCCTCTAATGCAGGAACAGCTGGAGAAAATGGAAGAACGACAGAGGCAGTTAAGAAGCGGGGTGCAACTCCAGCAACAGAAGAACAAAGAGATGGAGCAGCTAAGGATCAGCCTTGCTGAAGAGCTCTCGACATACAAGTCAGTTTCTGCTGCTACCCCAGTCTCGACTGACGCTGGCTGAGTGGCTGGTGGGGAGGGCAGATGCTGTTTGAGGGAAATTTCATTCGAGAGTGGGGGAAAAGTGATTTTGAAAATGATTTCATCCGTGAACAGATAAAAAATGGCTTTTTTTTTAAAGGGCTATGCTACCCAAGAGCCCGGAACAGGCAGGTGGAATCGAGACACAGTCTCAAGGTGATCCTTGTGGGTGCAGGCGTGGTGTTTGCATTGCTTTCTTAACAATACTAACACCTGAAAAGAATTTAAGTGTGTCTAATGACAAGCCATTTAGGGATAACACATACCTCCAATTTGCCTGGTTCAAGCGTTCAGTTCATTGGAATGTTTCAGTTTCTGGTAGGACTCTAACATTTAAACATGCCCTCATCACCACCAGGAATTCTATAACAGGATAGAACATCTAAGCTCTGCGAATTCACTTTCCTCCCACCTTACCCCATCTGCTATTCATAAAGTTTCCTTAGAATAGCAGAGGAGGCAGTCATGCTACCTGATTCAGACTGTGACAAAAGAGGCCAAGGCAGCTAAATTAATCCACATAAAAAGGCTGCAGAGGGTGCTGTTTAAGGGCTGAGGGACATGATTATTGCTTAGATTATGAAACAAGCAACACACCTATACACCTATTTCTCTATGTACCAGTATGTTCTTAAAGTTTTAGATTCTCTTGGATAAAGAAACTAAGGATAAAAATGTTCTGTCAAGTTGTATATTAGTTAAATGCACATAGATTTTACTAACCTCCTAGTTAATCTTATAGCTTGGATACACACTCACAAATAACTACTATAACTGATGCTCTTCCTAACTTTCTAGGATCTTCTTTTACTGTGCTTTATCTAGGTGTAACTGATTACCCTTGTTTGGGAGATTACTAGAGCCTTGTAATTGAGGAAAATGATCTGTTAAACACCTTTGTGTGGATCAGATTAAAAGTACAATAGGATAAAAGCAATGGTTAATTCAAAGAAACAAAACTACAGAATTTCAGGCACTGTAATACCTATGTAAACTTAACCTGGAGAAAAATTTTAGCTAGCTCCTCCTACCACCATCACACAGGTTACCATTCATTATTTTGCAAATAGGAGGCACCCAAATATTTGCTAGGGGAAGAGTCATCCCTGACCGTGAGTCACAGTCTAGCAATCTCTCCCCAACACAGCCTGCACTAAATATCAAAAGTTCGCTGTCATAAACTTTATACTGTAATATTTCAAGCTGCAGAAAGAATAAACTCAAATTTTTTTTTCCAACCTTACAGGGGCTGTTTAGAAACGTATGGCGGAATCTGTAACCCTGAAACCACCAAAAAAGCTTCTTAGCACCAAGGATCACTAAGTACCCTTTGGACAGTTTTTTCCAGAGAAGAGTGCCAGGGACCTGGCAAGCAATTCACCCTGGGAAATTTACAAATACGCGCTGACCTGTTTAAAGATTCTGGGGCTGGCTGGAGGCAGAAGGCGTCAGTCGGTTTCTAGCTGGGTTCTGTGCCATAGGGCTGCTGGTACCAATCAATGCACAGAGGAACGGAAAACACAAGCCTCCAGCTCTCCAGCAGCAACCTGCAGGCTGAGTAAAGGATCAATGTACGCACACCTGCAGTCTGGTGAAGAACGCGTCTTACCCTGTGTTGACCTAAACTGAAAACATTTTTTGAAGCACAGGTGGGGTCAAAAGACAGCCCGTTTTCATGATATGGGTTTACAATTTGAATTCTTTTGTGCCATGCCTTGAGTGTTAGAATTTAAAATGAACCCTTTTTCAAAGTTTACTTTTCTTGAAGTCTCTGCTGACTCACATACTTTACTCTTGTGTCAAGGTAACTTTCATTACACTTTAAAAAGTACTGACTTGAAAAAAAGGAACTAATCCTGATTTCCCAAGAGATCGTACCTCATGACAATGACTTCTGGTCAGTGATCTACTCAGTTAAACTGAGTGATTGCAAAGAACTAGGCATTTTATCTGGTCATGGCACTCAGCTAGAAAGGCTTTCACAGGCCTACTGTTTCTGACCTCTATGTACAGGGCCCAGTGAAAAACATCCTGGGGAGATTCAAACTACAAGATAAGGTTCAAATACCTTTTCCAAACTTAATTTTTGCCTTAAAATCTTTCTGCCTCACTGCCTTTGACATTCTTGCAAGTCCACACAGGGCTGTCTAGGGACAGCCTTCAGTAAGATGCTGTTTTATTGAAGACTAACCTGTGCACCTGTGACTCAGGATTTTCTATCTTTCACTTTCCGCGAGAAGGAGTAAAGCTCTTTTCTATAGCCCTGGGTCTATTATGATTAATTTTGTTCTTGATAGTCAAAGACCACAGAAAGCAACTTTCATCTAAGGATTCTTCTAGAAGCCAGAGACTGGTGTTTGACAGAGATTATATACTAAAGAAAACCCATCAGCGCATGGAGTTATGTAGAAAAGCATTTATTCCATTATAAGCACTTACACAGTTAGTCATGGAGAGTAACAGGCCTGCTGGTGAAACAGGTCACCCAGAACAGATGGTATCAAACTAGTGGTCAAGGACTAACTCCTAAAAAAAAAAAGGCAACTCTTATCCAGGATTAATTTAATTTTAAAAACAAATACAAGCTATTGATTCACTCTTCTCAACTGGACAGTCTACCTGTAGGTAAAACTGTCAGGTAAAAACATACATCTTTACAACTTGGTGGTCCCAAGTTTTTTAAAAAACCATTTCACAGAAAGGAAAGAAATAATATGAAAACTGCTCAAGAAATACACTAACAAGCAAAAATATATGGGGAAAGAGGAACGTGTAGTTTTGACTTAACTCAAGAAACTTAGAGGAGACTGGCCTACAGAGGAAATGTGCATCCTGGAAAGACAGGTGTGATTTTAGAGTAGCAATTTATATGACTTGAATCTCCCCTAATTCCTGAATAAAAATGACGTCTTGCAGTACTTGTACTTCATGGCTCAGACACCTATCTCACTTGGCTCTATTCCTTCCTTACTTCTAGCCTTTACTTAAATGAGTCCGAAAAACTTGGGGATATAGCATTAGAAGAAAAATAACCACACACAATAATCCCCTTTGAGTGGCTACTTTAGATTTTTGTTGCTAGAAAATTCCTGAAGAAAATTTAAATATAAGTCTGTGGCTTTGCTGAATCAAATCCCCCCGTTAATATTTAGAAAACACCCTCAATTTGGGCTAACAGCATTGTGGATGGTACCTAATAGAGAGGGACAGCTGAACAAAGTCTGGGTCTCAAAACCAGTGTTAAATCAGTATCATCAGGGTTGAAAGGAAAAAAGGGGAGTCTAAAATCACAAGAAGTGCAGATGTATTTAAGACCCCTGTCCTTCTGGATCCACACTTCCTTCAGGATCTTCATCATTATAAATGTTCTCTGCCTGCCCAGAAACAAAAAAAGAGAAGAGTATTTAGTAAACACAAAGGCAAGTTCTTGAAATTAAGGTTTCAAAAACAGATTAGACTAGATCAACAAATTTTGAGACATTTAGTTTCTGTTGCAACTATTCAACTGCAGTTGTTAGATGAAAGCAGCCCAGACAATCTGGAAATGAAAGGGCATGTCTGTGTTCTAATAAAAACAGACAGCTGGCCCACAGGCCAACACCCCTAGATTAGGACATTCCCACAAAACTGAAGTATGGTTACTGTATGTCTTGATAATCAACCTTCTTCAGTCCTTCAGCCAGATATTATTTGTAACAGTCAAAAACAGCCCTGGCTGGTATGGATCAGTGGATTGAGTGTCAGCCTGCAAACCAAAGGGTTGCCAGTTTGATTCCCAGTCAAGGCACACGCCTGGGTTGCGGACCAGGTCACCAGTGCAGGGTGTGCGAGAGACAACCACACATTGATGTTTCTCTCCCTCCCTAAAAAATAAATAAATAAAATCTTTAAAAATAAACAAAATCTTTTTGGCAATAAAAAAGCCAGTCATATATTGTATGATTTTATTTATAGTAAATGTCCAGAATAAGCAAATCCACAGAGAAAGTAGATCGGTCGCTGCCTAGTGCTGGGAGGACTGGAGGAAAATGAGAAGTGACGGGTAATGGGGTAAGGGTGGTATAGGGTTTCTTCTTGGTGTAATTGATGGTGGTAAAGGTCGCACAATTCTGTGAATATACTAAAAATCACTCAATTGTGTACTTAAAAAAAGAGAAACCTCACCAAAACTGTGTTTCAAATCTCAACTTATATATTTTTAAGTGAAAACTGCTCTTGCATAACTCTGCTTCTATTTCTTGATTTACTACCTGTATCCAAAAGCATAATGTTAAATACAGAAACCACTTTCATTTAGGCAAAATTCTTCTTAGTTTAGCAAATCACTAGGCTAGGCACTACAGAGGATGGGACTGACTTGTCCTTAAAGAACTTGTAACCTGACTGCACGGAAATGTATAAAATTGTGTGATGTTTTCTGCCAATGAATGTGTAGTCTTTTTCCCTAACATGAATTCTCTGATGCCAACTGGGTGTCCAACATGTCAATTCAATCCTGACACTAATTACTTAGGGGTAGCACCAGACTCTACAGGTTTAAGGGATGCGACTAAGGGCTTGGTTGGGCATCGTCCTGCACAACAAAAGGTTGCCAGTTCAATTCCTGGTCCAGGTGCATGCAAGAGGCAACCAAGTGGTTTCTCTTTCTCCCTTCCTCCCTCCCTCTTAAAAACAAAACTAAACAAAGCAAACAACAAAAAAACCCCTACTGTCCTCAATCCAGAGGCCAGTGATAAGCCCTGAGTGCCCACGCTACCTGGGTACTTCTGTCCAGCTTGTTGGCTACAAATTCGGGGATTCCCATAACCCTCCTACTCAGGTTTGATAATTTGTTAAAATGACTCATCGAACTCAGGCAAGTGCTTTATTTACTTTTACTGGTTTATTATAAAAGCTAGAACTCAGGAATGGCCAAATGGAAGAGGTGCACAGGGCAAGGTTGCCCACCTTGCACAGAAGCACAGAGTTCCATGTCTTCTCTAGCTGGAATCAATATATTCACCAACCCAGAAGAGCTCATCAGATCAAGGGCTTTTCCAAGAGTTTTTTAGAGCTCAATCCTCCCATTTGCAGGTTAGTGGAACTGTAAGTTCCAACTCTCTAATCAAGTGTTTGGTCTTTCTGGAGACCAGACCCATGCTGAGGATGTATCCAGAGGCCCCCCTTAACTCACCTCCTTAGCCTAAACTCAGGTGTGGCCAAAGGGACTTCTTACAAATAGCAAGAGACTCCCTGCAATAACTACATATGGTGTCAGGTACTAGACTTACCAGGTGATCATTTCTGAAGCCGGCAATTTTCAACCTTTTTCATCTTGTGGCACTCAAACTAATTTACTAAAATCTGTGGCACACCAAATAATGTGTATTTTGCTGATCTGATGAAAAAACAGGTGTAATTATGCTTCTTTCACAACCGGACAGCTAGTGTGTTGGCTGTAGTCATTTTTTTATTTGACACTCTCTTAAGGGAAAAGAGGCTCCTGACTAAACAGGCAGATACCAAATGCTTTCAAAATTCGTGCAGCACACCAGTTGAAAACTGCTGTCTTAAGTTATATAAATGTCTAATCACTATGTTATATACCCAAACTAATATTACATGTCAACTGCAACTGAAATTTTTTTAAAAATTATTTTTGATGTTTCTCACATCAATGTCTCTCTCTCTCTCTTCCCCCTCCTCAAAAAACAAACAAACAAACAAACAAAACCCCCAATAAGCATGTCCTCCACAGGTGAAGATAAAAAAGGAAATGAATGAACAAACAAACAAACAACCCCACCATACCCTAACAACTGAGTAAAGTAACAACCTGACCTGGAATTGATAGCCTTGAAGGTGACGGAGTTCAATTTCCTACAATGTTCTCATGGCAACTACTTTTAAAATACCTTTAATTGAGAGAGTGTCCAAGGAAGCTCATTTTACCTTCCTATTAGAACTGTTAACTTTTCATATTAATTTTCTGTGGGTGAGGTGGATTTTCTGTTACACATGTTACAACACATCCTTGAAGGATATAAAGAAATCAAGAACGCCCTAAGTGTACAAACCATATTTTGGCAAACGGATTTCTAAAATAAATACCTACTACCTGTACTTAAACATAAGCCTGATACACATAATTTTAGTATAATTTGTTAATCTCATAGGCTACAAATACTCTCATTACTAGTGCTATCCTGTAGGAAAGTTTTAAAACATTTTTCCTAATGTTGAGCCCCAAACTTTCCCCTGGAGTTTATTCCTGCCTCTAGATCTACCCTGAGACACCAAAATTTCTTTGGAATTCTTTTCATTTATCAGGGTACTATCAATGAAAAGTTATGCAACTGTGTGTGGGTTTTGAAAAAAACTGTGGCAAAATACACACAATTATAAAATTTAACATCTTAACCATTTTTAAGGACACAGATCAGTGGCACTAAGTCCATCCAACTTGAGTGCAACTGTCACCACTGTCCACCTTTAGAATGCAACTGTCTTTATGTTGTATATATCAGAAATTACAGTCATCTTTATTAAATTTCAAGCACTTTAAAAACTCAGAGAAAGGCGATAACCTCCAACTGGAGTATAAAGGCAGAGAATGTTTCTGAAATCTAGTAAAGTTGCACGGAAGAATGGTAGTAATCTGATGCTGTGACAATGTGGTAGGAACTGTACTAGGCATGTTCGCCGGTGATTTCAAGGGAATGACCATTCCTAGATATTCAACTGCTAGCAAAGAGGGAGACACAGAAGGCAAGCCAACAGTTATTAGGAGGCTACTGCAATAGTCAAGCAAGTGGTAATGAGAACCTGAGCAAAAAACCACGGTGTGGAATAGACAGGAAAGGTGGGTATGTATGTTTATACTTATTAGAGGAGTATGGATGGGAGAAATATCACAGAGACAGACAACATAAAGTCTGATACGTGAACTAGACCTAGAGGTGAACAGACAGTGGAGGAGAACTCTTGAACTTTCAAGTGTGGTCAGCTAGGAAAACACTAGAACCATATGGAAAACAGCAAAGTTGGGAGGAAAGGGGAGTAGGGAGAATGAGGAAAGCAGCAAATTTTTGGTTTAACTGGGCAAGAGATACCAGTGGGATAACCAGCTAAAGGTAAGGAGCAAGCAGCTGAAAATGATCTAATGTGTAGACAAACACTAAAGTCACACTCAGGAGTAAACTGAACAGAGATGCCACTTCTATTCATGAAATATATATTAAGTGACACTAAACTTCCTTTATTTAACCTCCCCCAGGTAACTAAATACTTACCATTTGCCACACTTGCATGATATTGTCTTCTGACACAGAACAGATCACCCAAGGTTCATTGGGATTCCAGGAGAAATCAGATATCTTGGCAGTGTGACCGCCATGAATAAACTGAAGGAGGGAGGAAAGTGAGATATTAAAAGCAGATAGAAGACATTAAATTACAGATGATTTCAATTGCTAAATGTTTGTAACATACCAACAACTCCGGTGGCCCATCTTCTGCATCTTCTGGGGATTGTTCCTCTCCAATTTTACTAGAACAAAAAGATTTTTAAAAATTAACTAATTTTGGAAAGTATAAATCAAGAAAATAATTCCACAAAGAATAACTAATACAACACTTACCTTAAATCCCAGACATTCAGTCTGCGATCAGTACCACTGGAAGCCAAAATAGTCTCATTGTGAGGTGACCACTGAACCTACACAGAAGAATGAAGAAAGCAGAAAAGCTTTCAATTACAAAATTGAGTAAAACATACCTAAAATTATATTTAAACAATTTAAATTTTTGTCAATAAAAGGGCAAAAGTCAAAGTACTTTAGACACTAAAGTTAAAACTGACAGATGAGCCCTGGCTGGTGTGGCTCAGTGGATTGAGTGCCAGTTGCGAACCGAAAGGTCAGTGTTCGATTCCCAGTCAGGGCACATGCTTGGGTTGCAGGCCAGGTTCCCAATAGGGGACACATGAGAGGCAATCACATATTGATGTTTCTCTCCCTCCCTTCCCTTCTCTCTAAAAATAAACAAACAAACAAACAAAAAATCTTAAAAAAATAAAATGAAAACTGTTTGGTAAGAAAGTCCTAACTTCATGGTACAGATAAGAGAGCATTAACAAACAGTATTTAGGGAAGAATCTGGATAACCCCCAGGCAACACCACCATTAAAAGCAAGGACAAAATGTTCCTTGGAGCAGGCTGAAGAGTAGAAAATAAGGCTGAGACTAGGTGTGTAAGAGTATGGCTCACACAGAGTGAGTCTGGGTGCCATAGTCACACACCAAAATTAACTCTGACCACCCTTAGGGTCTTAACACCTGACAAAACAATATTTTATTATAGTGATACTCAATGGGCCTTTCCTCACTATAAAATTTTAACTTTTTTGACAGCAAAGAAGACTGTAATATGTTTCTCACAACACTCTTGCAATAAACTTATCTCTTGAACTGTGCCAGAGAGCTTCACATGTTAAGAAAGGAGCCTAAGCCCTTGCCAGTGTGGCTTGGCTGGTTGAAGCGTTGTCCCATAAACCGAAAGGTTGTAGGTTTAACTCCTGATCAGGGTACAAGCCTAGGTTGTAGATTCGGTCCCAGTCAGGGCATGTACAAAAGGCAACCAATGGATGTTTCTCTCCCCCTCTCCCCCACCCCCCTTTAAAAAGAAATAAAAAGGGAGCTTAATCCCTGACAGGGTAACTTAGTTGGTCAGAACATCGTCCCAATACACCAAATTTATGGGTTCAATCCCTGGTCATGGCACACACAGGAATCAACAAACGAATGCATAAATAACAGAATAAAAAAAATCAGTCTCTCTCCTTTTCTCTCTCTCTACAATCAGTAAGTTAAAGAAGGGAGGGAGGGAGGGAAAGAGAGAGAGAGAAGGGGAGAAACAAAGAGAGGCTTTAAACTGGTGAGGCAGAAAACATGGAGCCAGCACCTTAGGCTTGAACTGTAAAATCAATACACATGGCAAGTTAGAAAGAATGAAGGAATGGGAATAAGGAAAGAGACAAGTGTCAGGAACAAGGTTGATAAATAACCAGGCACTACTTTTCTTAATATGTCAACAATGTAGGTGACCAATGACCAGTTTGAGAAAGTTTAGAAATAGCAGAGGAAAAACTAACCCCCTTCCTACAGAGATTAGCATAGGCACATAGAACATTTCTATTATATACAGCAATGGAATAAAGCACGAGCATGCCCAGACACACATCAAAGTCTTCCTTTTAAAAAAATTATAGCCTTAGTTTCTCTTACCTGGAATATTTCATCCTTATGTGATTCAAAGGAATGCAACTTAAGTTTCAGATTTCTCAGATCCCACAAGGCAACAGTCTATGTATAGAAAGCAAAGAGTCATCAATTTTTTTTATGAGCAGAAAAAGAAAACCCATAACTAAAAGACCTCTGTGCATTTAAAGAAATCAGAGAAATTCACCCTGTTTTGTTTTAAAATAAATCAAACTAACCTTATCAGCTGATCCTGTGGCAAGAATGAACTCACTATAAGGATTGAAAGAAAGGCAGTTCACTTCAGCAGTGTGAGCATCAACTGAGTGGCTTGGTTTGGAAGTATTATTTGAATGAGTATCCCAGATCGTAAATTTCTGATCATCAGCAACTGACCCAAACAGAGAATTATGAAGCAGATGCCAGGAAACATCTTCCACTACTGCTGTATGTCC
>VMDR010018835.1:0-18835 GCA_007922815.1 Macrotus californicus
GA
This sequence comes from Macrotus californicus, assembly GCA_007922815.1. Lineage (NCBI taxonomy): Eukaryota > Metazoa > Chordata > Mammalia > Chiroptera > Phyllostomidae > Macrotus > Macrotus californicus. Next base: position 3 of record VMDR010018835.1, read on the forward strand.
CATTCAAACAAATTTCCACTTGTGCTGACGGGAGGCTGCACTGAACAGTCTTACCACGGGTTATATACGATGTGATGCTTGTATTGAAGTAAGAGATACCAAATCTAGAAAGCCATGTAACAGAAAAGTGGTCAATGGATGTGAGCCAAGACATAATGGAACAGACATTTACTGAGGGCCTCCTACATATCAAGCGTTGTTTTCGGTATTAGAGATGTAGGAATGAGCAGCAAGAACAAACACTTTTTCTTAAAATACTGTTATTGGTTAGTTAGGAAAGAATACTTTAATTAGATGCATCATGTTGTTTCTCACCAAAGTGTGCTCTGTAAGAAAGGATCCATTCATCCACTCAACATTTGCTTTGTTTAGCTGTCTTTGTAACATTGCATGTTTGATTAAACCACTGTGGGTGAGCTGGACCTCCGGATAGGCATGTTTGGGACATGTGACCAGGGCAGCAAATCTCCCTTTGGTGGCTGTGGGTTCGAGTGAATAAACCTTGGATTTCCAAGTGAGGATCACCTTGGTTCAAATACTGCCTCCATTCATTTTTTTAAAACTATTACTAAATTAATTTTTTATTGTAGTAAAATATACATAAAATCTACCATCTTAACCATTTTCAAGTGTATATTCCAGTAGCATTAAGTCCACTCACATTATTGTTCCCATCACCACCATTCCTCTTCAAACTCTTTTCTTCTTGCAAAACTGAACCCCTGCACCTCTTTAAGTGATAATCCTCATCTCCCCCTCCCCCATCCTCTGGGGGACAGATTCTGTCGCTATGGATCGGACCACTCTAAATGGAAGTGGAATTATGCAGTATTTGTCCTTTTGTGACTGGCTTATTCCACTTAACCTGATGTCCTTGAATGTGTTAAAATTTCCTTCCTTTTCAAGGCTGGCTGATATTCCATTGTATGCATATAATTACACTTTGTTCATCCATTTATCTGTTGATGGACACATGGGTTGCTTCCACCTTTTGGCTCTTGTAAATAATCCTGTTATGACCCTGGATGTACAAATATCCATCACTTTTTAAAACTGTGTACTCTTGGGGCAATTACTTCTGTGAATCTCAATTTCCTCAAATGTGAAACGGTACCAATAACACTAACTTTATATGCCATGTGGATTAAAAAGGCATGTGAAGGAAAACTTGTACCACCAAGACTGGCACATATCAACCACCTAATAGATGCTCCATCCCTCTCCCTCATTGCCCTATCCTATTTTTCTCATGTATCCTAATGCACAGAATAGGAGTTGAATACTGAGACTACAGGGCTAAGATATAACAGGGTTAATGAAGCAATGGGGTGAGGGATGCTCAGGTCTGTGAAGTGTGGGGAGTACTGGATGGACGTTCTCTTTGGTACTCACACCCTTTTGTGTAATAGCTCCCCAATCTTGTATGTTCACAGCCATATGGCAGGTACAAAGGGCTCTGAAGTTTTCATAACTAACATGGCTGCTATGCATCCAACTGCAAATGTCTAATTGTTTCTTTGTGATTTTGTGACTTAGGTTTGTTCAATGCAGCTCAGGGGCAGAGGTAAGAACAGTGGGTAGGAGAGACCTAAGGTAGGCAGGTTTTGGCTTGATATGAGGGAGACTTTGTAAAACAGAGCCTGATGATGAAATGTGACATTTGGGGAGTCAGAAAGTGCTCACAGGGATGTGGGAGGATGAATGCCAGGGACAGGGGAGCAAAGGCTCCTGAATGGGCTGAGAGGCTGACACATATGGTTTCTAACAAGAAAGAAAATCAGAGACTCAGTCCCCAAGCATCTTGCATTGAGATGTTTCCTGAAATGGGAGGAGGAACATGAGAGGCCTCATGGAGGGATGAGGAGAGTAGAAACCATAATCCATTGGGGCTTAAGATATGCTTTTGTTTGCACAAATGGCAAAGGTGGGACCTTTTGTGCTAGGCCACTTACCCTTTTCGACCGATCTGGGTGACCCGGAGGTCTTGGCCATATTTGTTCTTGACCCATTTGATGCCTTGTAGCTGAGGATCAACCATGAGCGGCCAGCGTTCACAGTTGACAAGGATGGCTGCGTTCTCTGCAGACATGCGGTCTGCCGGGAGGCCCTCGTTCTGCCAGGTAGCCAGGTCAGCGGCGTCTGTCAGCATCCTCAGGGGGTCCAGGGAGGGGGTGACTGGGATGGGAACCTGACGATGAGGAAATGCCACACACACTCAGAATGGAAGCGTGCTTTCTCAGCTGGCAGTGGGATGCACGGTAGTTCCTAAAATGACAAGCTTTTTGAGAAACAATATCAGAATCCAACTGAAGAGTGCTTTCCTGGATGTGTAATTATTTCTGGAACCAGGTCTTTAACTAACTAACTAACTAACTAACTAATTATTTTTGGAAGCAGGTTTTAAAATGAAGTCCTGGTAGTATTTTTTTCTCTGGACTGATGGACAACAGCAGGAATTCAGCCTGTGTGAGCCTTTGCTCTTCAGTATATTCATCAAAGTCAGACTTCTACCACAGGTTATTCATATCTTGATCAACAGCCTCCTCTACGCCCTCCCCCGTGTTAACAGGGTCACCCCTCCACTATATTTCTGCATTTCTGTGCATGCGCCCACACCTACTGGGCTCTCTTCTCTTCTACCAGCCAGCACCGACCACTCTCTCCTCTCAGCCCCTTCACCACTGTGACAGAGGCCCAGCTTGTAAAGAGCTGGAGATGCTTCCCTTCTCCCTGCCCAGAACATCCCACACCTGGGCTGACTGTGTGACTTCCCTGCAAATTCCCCGCAGCGCACCCTGGAAACTGGAGAGCAAGACCCCAGGCCCTCACGTGCTCTGCACAGCCTGTTTCCCTCAACAGCCTGTGTGTGCACCAGGCCCTCCTCTCCAGTCTCTGCTGACCTCTCTCAGCTTGTTTAATTCTGTAGAAGTAATAGGTTCCACTGGGAACATATACTTTTAAAAAATTTGAAATAATATTCACAGCATTGTGCAACCATCAGCTCTATCTAGTTCTGAAACATTTCCATCACCCCAGAGGAGGCCCCGTACGCATTAGTAGTCATTCCTGTTCTCTCCTACTACCAGCTCTTAGCAACTGCTAGTCTGCTTTTTGTCTCTAAGGGTTTACCTAGTCAGGGTATTTCACTTAAAAGGAATCATACGATATGCAATCTTTTGTGTCTGGCTACGTTCATTTAGCAGAATGTTTTCAAGGTTCACACAGATGCCCTTTTAACTGCCCCGTCTCTCTCTTCTCTGCAATTTGTTTTCTCAGTTACCTCAGGAAGACCTCTCCAGACCATCTTCTGTTCGTTTAATCATACCTGCCAAGTTCATGAATTGCTAGTGCTAAACCATCAAGCAAACCTCGAAAGGGAAACCTGCCTCTGGAGGTTCTTATCCTGGGATCAGAAATGCATTTATATAGAATTGGTTTCCTTGGTAATCTTATGCATTCTTTTTTATGAACTAAAAACTATTACTGTGAGAAGGAACCTGTAGATTTCACCAGACTGCTAAAAAGGGTCCATGGCACAAAAGTGCCTAAGAATCCCAAAGAAAACCAGAAAAACCCTTGCTAAGCTGCCATCATCTTGGTTTACTCAATTAATGATTGTTCTTTCTACAGTTTCCTTTTCTGCAAGTGTTCAAAATAAATAAGTAGCTTTACATTTGTTTATTTCCCTATTCAACAAATTCTCAGGTGAGTAAGGTTTTATGCACTGATCTGTGAAGCCAATCATCACTAGCCAGCACGGGTTCTGTGTTCAGAGGAGACCCCTGCAGATGAGCTCTGCGTACAATCCTTCCTGCAGGTTGGGAACTGTCTGAGCTGACTCTTGATGCAGCTGCTTGCCATGAAGCTAGTCTCCTGCATTGGACTTCGAGCTGCCTGCTGGAACATCTCCTGCAGCTCCTGCCTGGTGGACACACCGAATACTCAGGGAGGATTTGTGGACTGAGTGACATGGAAGTGTCACGGCAATATTGGGTATTATTCTAACTAACAGCTCCAGACACCACCCTGGCCCGCCTCAGTCAGAAACTGGCACTTCCCACTTCATCATGTCAGTATGGAGGGGGGATGTAGGTGAAAACTCTGTCAGCTTACACTAAGAGGGCAAGCTGAGTGCATGTGACAGGAGTAGATGAAGCTGTTCTCACACGGGGTTTGGGGGCCATGGTCACAGGCCATGCAGCTTTGGGGCCCGGTAACAAGGTGCAGTGTAGAGTCTGGGAAAGGGACCTTGTCTCAGCTGCTACTATGACATCTGCCTCAAGAGCAGTGAGATTAGAGAGAAACACAGGGGGGTTTGGCACTGCTCATGTTTATCATTTTGAGGAGTGCCAGGAGACAGGCAGCTGGACACTGGGCCAGAGTTCCCGTGGAGGCCCATGAGAGGAGAGGTGCTGTCCTCAGAATGACCTGCTAGCAGAATCCTGCCTCGGGGCGGCAGATGATAATGCAGGGCAGTGCAGAACAACACGGGTGCCTGTGTCTCACTCTTGGATCCCAGAGATCCTTAGAGTATGCACAGGGGGTGGTGGGAGAAAGTATGCAAGAAGGGATGAGAAGATTTGGGTTATTATTGGCACATGAGCTCATTGGTACCCACGGCTGATATGGGCAGGAGAAATCCTGGCTGTACGTACTTGCAGTTGGCTCAGGTAGGGTCTCCAGGTCCCATCCACGAGGCTCCACCGGTATTTCTTTGTAAAGAAACCGAGGTATGAAATGAAAGCTGTGGTAAGTAAAATGTCTCCACACAATTTCCTCTCCTGTTGCTTGAAGTTCTGCACGGCTTCTGCCCACCTCACGTTTTCAGAAGCGAGTCCTCCCACCTACCATTTCAAAGACCAGAGGGGAAAGAAGACTCGTCATGCTGCTGGCTATGAAGAGACATGGATTCAGTCACAGAGAGCACATAGCGCACGCTTAACAGCAGAAGACTCAGAACATCCTCGTGTGGCCCCTTTGATCTCTGAGGATCTGTGCTGGCTTCAGCAAACCTTTCAGTTAGCGAGCCCCTGTTTGGTGTTATGTATGCGTGGGCTGTGGACAGATGACAGGTTTTGGATGCAGGTTTCCAGGTTGTGCCTGTTATAGGTACCAAGATGAATAGTACCCACCTCAAAGGGCAGTTGAAAGGATTAAATATGACCACATATGTTAATCACTTAGTACAGTGCCTGGTCTACAAAACATATTAGAAAATTATGTGCCTCTCCCATCCCTCCAGATGCTGAGAGATGAAAATAAATAAAATTAATTTCATGCACTATAAATAATTCACAGTGGACAGGGAGACCAACATGGTAATTGAGACACAGAGCTAGAGGTCCTGCAACATGGGTGTATACAAAGTAGCAAGACTACTGAACTTGTCCTGACATTGCAGGACCCACTTTGGCATGGCATCCCATTCTGGGGGCACCCTTCTCTGGGGAGTAGACACATCCTTTTTACAGAGAACCCTTAGGTGGATGGTGGAGCTTAGCTTCTGTGTTAAGTTTATCCTTTTTCTTCCTTTAAAGAGGGCATCAGAGAATTTTAGACCTGGGGGTAATCTTAGGGATTTGCCAGCTCAACCACTGTCATGGCCATTTTTAAATTATACAGATAAATATTGGAAAGATGAAGTATCTTGGCAGAACCTCTCAGTTGGTAGAGACAGGGGTGGCTTCGGAGCCCATGCTCCTGGAGCAGAGTAGCACACCACCTCCATGAGGCCTGGCTCAGAAAATGCTCCAGCTGGGCAACGAAGGCCGGAACTGGAGAGAAGACAGGCTGGCTAGGAGGGCGGGACCCCTTCTTGCATGTTTGCAGAGGAGCGGTCTCTGAGCGGAACAGTACATCTCAAAGCTCTGCAGCAGTGCGTCAGCAAACAACTGCACAGACTCATGCTGTGGAATAGCCTCTCTTCACTAACACATGGCTCAGTTCAGTGATTCTTATGACTCATTTCTCCTTAAACTAGAAAACCTGGCTCTGTTATGTGTATAGACTGGCTGCAATAAATGTAAAAATTTATGGATTCTGCCTCCTCTCATTGGTGAGGAAGGTTCTGTAAAGGCTCTTGATTAAAGAGAAATCACATCCAGTGGACACTGCTTTGAAAGATGTGAACTGATTTATGGTGAAAAATATAGGTCATAAAGGATTTTAAAAGGCCATGCATTCTTTGTCTTCTCTTTAAGGGCTGGTGTCTGTGCTCTATCCTTGAACCTGGGACTGCTTGGACCAGTAGAAACCAGTGGACATGCCACTGTGCTGGATTCTGGCCCCAGGCCTTAGGGACAGGGACCTTCCACTTCCTGTCTCTTGGAGCCTTGAGTAACCATGTGAGACATTGACTACTCAGGTTGGAGAGACCTGAGGCTGCATGGAGAGGGAGAGGGGCCCTGTGGAGTCCACTCTTTAAGTTGTCCCTCCCAAGATGCGTGTGAAGAGTCATTTTATACCCTTCAAGCCAGCTTGGCCACTGGCTCAGTAATACCAAGTGGCCCCAGTTGGCACCACATGGAGAAGCATAACCTGCTAGCTGAGCCCCACCCAAATTCCTGACCCACAAACTCAGGAGACTTAATGAAATGCTCTTTTGTCAAATCTCTAAGTTTTGGAGTGCTTTGGTAGAAAGCAACAGGCACCCACAGCACAAGCACCCTGCTCTGACCCTCCAGGTAATGTTTTTCAGGGCAGCCAGAGCTGCGTGTGTGCACGTGTGTGACATGTGCATACAGATCAGGTCATGCTCAGAAATGCCCAAGGCCAAAAAGTCTCTTTCTGCTTCTGCCTCAGCTCCTGATCCTGGCCACAACTTTATCATCAAACATCACACAGGTGAGAACTTCAGAGTTTGTCTGTCAAATGCCATCTTTGTTCTTCTCTGCTTCCCCTGGGCGATACACATATACGTAAGTGTGTTACACACCACATGGGCTGTCTGATACATGCAGCGTTCTCATCCTCCCAACCATCTCTGTAGGACAACTTTGAACAGACCAAGGTGTGCATTCACACGTTTCTCAGGATTCATCCCTGTGTCCCAGCACATTTTAATATTTCCCCGTGAGACAAAGCAGTGCTGAGCTGTGCTCATCCATTTTGCACCTCAGCGGTGCTTGACAAGCTCTGCTAATATAATTAAAGCTCCGGCTGAGGAGCCTCACACTCACCAGGCGATTTGCAAGGGAGATGGTGCCTGCAGTCACTTCAGCTTCTTGCTGACATTTGAGTTTGTCTGCTGTGGCTTTCTCAAACTTGGCAGTGAGTTTGGCCAGGTTGTCATTAAGGTGCTGTTCAGAAAGGAACACAGGTCTGTCAGTAATTCTGGCTCAGTGCCTCTGAGCTAGGATTGGTGTGCAGGCAATGTTTAAGGAAGAGTCCCCTGTGGGGAGCTGTAGGTACTCAGGGGAGGCAGGAGGGCAGGGAAGAAAAGGAAGGCAAATTAGGCATGCTGTCAGGCAGAGTCCCAGCAAGGACTTCCGCCAGACCTCAGAAGGAGGAGTTTAGAGTGGAATTCTAGAGCATCCTGACCCAAGTGAGAGAGCTGAGCTTTCCTCCAGCACCTCAGCAAGGGCTTGGGGCCAGGAGGGGTGACGGGGTGCTGGGCATGAAGGAGGGTGTATGTGTTCTGTTTCTCCTGGTGTTCAGGAAAAATCGGTTCTGGCAGCCTGCCCCGAGCTGCAGGTGCTGCTTTAGAAGCACAGCATACTGAAGGCTGGAGGCCCACAGGTGGACAGAAAGACTCCAGGGAGGCCTGGGGTCCACATACCATGCCTGCTGCTGCAGGTCTCTGGTTTGGGGTGTGGCTGTCAACAACCTAAGTCTTCCCCTTGCTTTAACCTCATCTATTCTCTTCTATTATGGGGACATTTAAAAAATACATGATTTCTATTTTTTCTAAATTTATGAAGAATTTAGAATTGAAGCACATAGCTTTTGTTGCCCCCAGAGCATACATGTGCATGCACAAAGACACATGGACACATGGCAGATATACCTCCAAATGCGTCTTATGTCTATTCACTGGCCTGGTTCAGGCTGCCGTGTTGGTCATTACCAAGTTACAAGAGAAATAAATTAAGGGCCGGGCAGTTTGAAAAGCAGGTGACAAGGCATCCAATTAATGATGGCAGACTGGCTATGCTCATTTATTTTTTCTTCTTCCCGAGACTTCTCTAAAATGATTTAAAAAAATTTTAGCCTTACCCAAGGACATTTTTTCATTGCCTTTAGAGAGAGGGGAAGATAGAGAGGAAGGGAGAGAGAGAAATATCAATGTTAGGGAGAAGCATCAATTGGCTGCCTCCCATACATGCCCAGACTGGGGACAGAACCCATAACCCAGGCATGTGCCATTTTCAATTATGGGATAATGCTCCAATCAACTGAGCCAAACCGGCCCAGACTGCTTTTCTAAACTGGTTTTGAAGCATTTAAAAAAGTCATCAACCCTTAGCACCAAGCAAATGACAAGGGCCATTGGAGGGTGAGGGATTCCAGTAGATTTATGGAAGACCACACTGGCAAAGGACTGGAAACTGCCAGAGCAGGATGGAGGAAGCCGCAACCTAGAGATGCCTCAGTCCACCAAAGGGGAAGCTGATCAGCCCTGCAGAGCCCCATGTACCTGGGGACTTAAAAATGTCAGGGCTGTTTCAAGGGAATGCTGAAAATAAGAGGGTTAGTTGGAAGCCTATTAATTCCTCACTCCATATCCCTGTTTCCATGCTCAGCATGCAATGCCACCAGGGATCTATGTCACCAGGCAGGACAGTCAATAGTGGCAGGGAAAAGGTAACACATTCTGGTGTTAGGATGTATCCAGCATAACTCATCTGATCTTGAAAGCAAATTCTGTCAGTCTGCCAGCTCTGCCTTTGTCTACACAGTTATAATCAGCTTTTGATCATTAACTACTCTTGTAAAAGAAAGAACAAGAAGGTATTTGATGAAAGCCTAGATTAAGTTAAACAAACAAAATATGACCTGGGAAATGAAAACTTCAAACATGAAAATGACAACAAAGCATAGAACCCTTAATAATTAGTTTATCAGAGAGATTTACAATGTTTATTCACAAAACAAGAAAAAAGTGTTAGTAAAAGAAATAGCAAACTCAATGCTGTTGTGGAAATTATTATTAACGTAAAAAGTAGTAAATTCAAAGGAAGGGCTAAAAGGTGAATTTGAGGAGATCTAGAAAGTATAAGAAAACATACAGTAACAAAAAGATTAGAGAAAGTAGAGGGCCCATCAGGTCTAATATCCAACCCATAATGTGTTTCAGAAAATAAAATTTAAAAGGAAACAGAAGGGCTATTACTCAAGAAATAATGCAAAATAATTTTTTAGAGCTGAAGAAAAGTCTCCACATGCCACAACCAATGAATAAAAAAAGGATGGTAGCTAAGAATGTCAATGTAAAGTTTGAGACACCAAGAATAAAGAAAAAATTGAAAGATTTCCAGAAAGAGAGAAACACGGTATATCGATAAGGGAATGGAACCCTTGCTGTTCATCACACTTCTCACCAGATAAGGATAAAGCATTCAGTGTAGAAGAGGAAAAAATTAGCAACTCAGAATGTAATATTCAGCCAAATGGTCAGTTCAGTTTAAAAATAAAGACATTTCCAGACTGGAACTATTCTGAAAATTTACCTCTTACTTCACATTTCTGAGAAAGTTTCTTAAGGGCCATAGCAAAACAAGAGAAGAAATGAAGAAAGGAGAAGGCATGGGGTTCAGGAGCCATTGGAACCAACCCAAGAAAGGAGTGAAATGTGTTAACACTGGAGCTCTGAGTTGGGGATAAGGGAGAAAAGTCTTGGAGGCAAAGGTGACTTGATAGAAGACTGGATTAGATGGAGAGTTTAAAAGTCATTCAGGCTATGCAAAAGGAACTAACAGAAAGAACAAAAGATAAAGGAAAGCAGGAACTCCAGGGTGGAAAAAATGGTTTTATAAGAAAGGCAATATAATGATGTTGTACCACTTATATCTTATATGAATAATACAGACATATTCACAGAATATGAATGGGATTTACTGATTTTCAACCTTTTTGAGTCAGTCAGGGGACAGAGCATAGGACACTTAATTTTGGTTATAGAACGGAATGCAGTTATTTTCAATCTTGGTGACTAAAAAGCAACAGTGATGATAAGTAATGATAATAGAAGCTGGGATTTGGAAGGTAGGGAGGAAGCTGAAGGAAAGAGTAGTAACTTCATCTTGGAAGCTGAGGGCTCCAACAAAGCTACCTCTATGTGATGGAACAAGAAATAAAGGTTATGTCCACTTAAAACAGTTGCCATGACGATACTGGGAAGACATGGAGATGAGCATCTTAGAGTCCCATCTAGCAGAAAGTCAACTGCCTGAATATGATGCAGCAAGAAATAAGGATGGCAGCACTGTACATGGACAGAAGTCAGACATTCCAGTGAGCAGAGGCCAGGAAGATAATGTAAACTTGTCAGATGAATCTGGTGCTGAGAAAAATAGGAATGTGGGGCTTATGGCAAAACCATCTACTTGAATGGAAGCCACTACTTAACTCCAGGGTCAGCTAATGATATTTGGGAATCTTATTATTTTAAGATGGGCCAGAAATCAAATTTCTACAAAAAGCTCCTATTGTAAATGTTGGTAATGAATTAAATCATTTCAAACACTACATGTGGGCCAAATACAACACATGCAAGCCTCTAGGTAGCAAGCTCCCAGTGATATCAACAATCAGTTGAAATAGACAAAATAATTAATGGGCAGAAGACTGTTGTGTCTGATTAGAAGCCCTCCTCTACTGTTTGATATTTGACTTATGGTGACTGTGAGCTCCATGAAAATACCTTATTTGTTTTTATTACCATTACTTTTATAAATTGTAACAATATATAGTGTGCTCATTATAGAGAAAAGAAAATACAGATAAACAAATACCATCTAAAATCTACCACCCAGAGCTAACCACCACTATTCATATTTTTATGTATTATAATTATATGTATAATTATATTGAAATTATATTGTATAATTTGTTTTGAAATATTCTTTTTTCACTTTAAGCATCTTGAACATAACATTTACTTGGAATTATTCTAAAACTCTAAAAATAAAGCTTGGGGTGAAGTGCATGTGGAGGAGGGTGATGGCAGCATCAGTGGCACATGGCGCAGGGGTGCGGGGGGGCTCCTATCAGAGGCTGTTTCAGCGAATCTCCTCTGTTACTAATGTAGGAAGTGTTCAAATTCTTGGGGCGTTGATAGGCATGTGGATAAGCAAAGGATGGAAAGGAGGTTGTTAAAAGTGAAATACATTTTTTTTTCAAAAAAATATTTTGGCAGAAAAGAAGTGCCTTCCTGAGGTAGTCAAGTATTTTAAAATATTCTTATTGCTTTCACAGGCTGAGTAGGCCTATCGTGTGAATGTTGGCTACTGAAAAGGGATAAACATTTAGAAAACATTCCTTTTGCACCAAATGTTCCTTTAAATACTTAAGTAAAGAGATCTTTGAAAATGCAGTTCTTTTAACACTATTCTGGGAGAGACTGAGGAACATGAAAATCATCAGGAGATCTTTTCCCTCCAAAAGCAGTCCTGGGGATGTCGCAGTGTTCTGCATCTGGAGTTCTTTGAAGAGGGCCATTTTTTTTGGCAATGGACACCCGTTTTAAGTAAACTGGCCTATGAGCATCTGGATTTAGAAAGCAAACATGTTGAGGGGATTAGTTGCGTTGTCAAAAGGTATCTTTTCTTTATGGAGAGATCAGTTGTGATGATCTCTGAACTAGCCTCTAGCTATAGAATTTAATCTAACAATCAATAAGCCCATGACATGAAGTGTGTGGCATGTCTTCAATCTTACTTTTCACAATTGGTAAAAACCCTTTTTATCAGCATGAGAAATTTGCAGCAAGACTCTTATTTGCCTGGAATGCACTTGTGGATATGAAAGGTCCAGGAAATGTTTTGAATTGGGCTTGGTCACAGTAGTGCCTGATTACCAGGCTGGCATGGGCACATGAGAGCACATGAAGCACAGGAAGGAGGAGAAGGAGTAGGAGGGCAGGGTGGGGCCATAATGGTGGGCATTTTAAAGACATTTGTAGTGAGATCTGTTGATGGGTTTTTAGCTGTTAGGCAGTCATACAGGACTCTGACTTCTACCTCTCACTTTGGCACTATCCATTTTAACTCCATAGATAGGTGGGAATTCAAGGTCATCCCTAACTTCAGTCTTGGGTGAGGCAGATATAATCAAATACAAATGGGGAATCAAAAAAACCACGAAATTTATTTATTAAAAAATTGTGTATTTAGCCCTGGCTAGTGTGGCTCAGTGGATTGAGTGCTGACCTGTGAACCAAAGGGTTGCCAGTTCAATTCCCAGTCAGGGCACATGCCTGAGTTGTGGGCCAGGTCCCTAGTAGGGGACGCATGAGAGGCAACCACACATTGATGTTTCCCTCTCTTTCTCTTTCCCTTCCCCTCTCTCTAAAAATAAATAAATAAAATACTTTAAAAAATTGTGTATTTATTCTTACATGATTAAACTTCAGTCTCCTTCAAAGTATTTTCTATTTGATGCAATATACTCATCCAGATGTTTTTCCCACTGCTCAAAACAGTTTTTTAACTCGTGAATTTTGAGGCCTTTTAGTGCTTCTGCCGGTTTTTGTTTCACTTCCACATGGGCAAAACATTTCCCTTTGAGGACTTTTTCATTGAGGTAAACAAAAAAAATGGCTCAGGGCAATATGGGGTGAATAGGGAGGGTGAGCACTGGGATCATGACAGTTTTGGTCAAAACTGCTGAACACTCAGCTCAGTGTTGGAAGATGCGCTTGTAAGTCACCCATCATGAAATGAGCAAATGTGTTGAGAGTCTCAAAAAAAAATTCACTGAAGCCGAATGCAGCTTCTCACAACACCACCAGCTGGTACGCTGATACAGATGGGTTCCTAGAACACTCACCTAGTGAGGGAAGCCTACTGGGGGCCTGCCCTCCTGAAGACAATTTCGGTTTTTTGCCCCACTCCCAACCCCGGACATATCTATGTCATCTTTCTCTCCTCAGAGGAAAAGGGAAAATAATTCAGGGGCAAAGTATAAACCACTAGTCCAGTGGATTTATCTTGTTTGGCCTATACATGTTTGAGAAAAGAATTCAAAAAGTTGCCTCTACTGAAAAATCAGTAGACTTTGCCTAACAAGCTGGTTTTCCCTCTCTGTAGGCCATGGGGAAGGGCAGAGAGTGCTGTTTGCACCAGAGGCTGCCTGGCTGGGCCATAGGGCCTGGCTCACTTACAGCAATCTTGGCTTTAATGGCTGCCAGCTTCTCCTGGGCAGCTGTGAGGTCCGAGGTGGCTTGGCTCAAAGCTTGGCGCTTGGGCTCCACGTCACAGAACACCTCATAGAACTTCACAATGTTTATGACCCAAGAACAGAGGCCTGCAGCTGCGTAAGACTTGGTGGCCACAAACTCAGGATTGAACTCGGGGTCCTGCAGATACGGCCTGATGGCTTTGAGGCAGTTCTCATGAATGTTCTCTTTGTCGAAGTTGACCAGGGAGTCCAGGAATGCATCCACTCTGGCCATGGTGACTTTAGCGGCCTTCCAGCTCCGGTCCTTGGGTACCTTTCCCTCAGGAGCCACGAGGGCCATCACGGCGGCGCTGACATTGCTGACAGCCTGAGGAGGGGACCCAAAAGACTTCAGCTCTGTCAGGTTGGTCTGAGAAAAGAGAAGGAGGTCGTTAGAGGACAATGAATGGGCCCTCTCTGTCCTCCCTGCTAACAGATTTGGGCCCTGGAGTGATCAATCTGAAAGGGCCGCTTTGAAGCCTGCAGCAGTCCTCTGAATTTTAAATATCATGACTCATCAGAAAGAAACCAACACTTGTCCCCAGCGGGTTCAGGCTCCTCTGAATGGTTAGCAGAGACTCAGCTACATTCTTTCAGCACTTTAACTGACTCGCTGCTCACCTATTAGGGGGACACGGTTATTTCACATTCCACTGGAAAATATAAGGATGCCAACACACTCTGAAATATGTAGCTTGCCGTGAATAAGAGATAAGGCTATTACAAATTAATTTCCATCCTGGATTGAAGAGAATAGCACTGCAACCCAAATATTATTATTTTCTTTAATTAAACTGCTTTGTTCCATGAGCTTGTTCTAACTACACCAATTGTCCGGATAGCAAAGTGGCATTTTCTGCCAAGATAATTTAGACAGAGGCTAGGCCTTGCCTGTGTAGTTGCTGCCTCTGCCTAGATGGGGGTTTGTCCTTTGCTCTAAGTTTTGCTTGCTTGGGAAGGAAATGACAGAAAGCATTGACCATAGCAAGTCACTTCAGCTTCCTAGGCCTTTGTGTTTTCACCTGTAAATTCGGAGCAGGGCACCATTAATCAGTAAGTGAAATTGTGCCATCAATGAGTATGAAATGGATTTAAGGTTGCTTGTGACCCTCAGGGAGAAGAAGCACTACCTCAAAAGCACTTGCTTTGGGACTGATTTTGTAAGTGGAGGTAAAACTTGATGCAGAGATCAGATCCTTGTGCCACAGGGAGTTGGGGTGCTCCTGGGCCTGGAAATCTATAAGCGAGGGAGAATTTTTTTTTCTAGTGCTTAAGGGAAATGCCTAGAAAGACATTCCTTTTGCTTTTGCAAATGCTTTTTCACATTTGGACATGACAAACTTGTCAGGGGCAGGAGTGAAGGAAAGCACAGGTGTGGGGGGTGCTGACACACCCGTAGTAGTGGCCTCCAGATGACAGAGGAAGAGAGAAGATCCAATCAGAAACAAAAAATCCACCATTTTAAAACACTTTAGGTTAACTATGTTTAATGTACTGATTTAAGAAAATGTAAAATCATTGATACATTATTGTTAATATTTCAATGTAATCCCACTATTTTTTATATTCATATATATCTATAAATCAATCACAAGTCTTTTGGTTTTAGTGACAGAAAACCTAGCTGAAGTACAAAGGAGGATTTTCTTGCTTGCGTATCTGGAGAGAACGGGCTCAGAGCTGACTGTAAGGCTGAGTGGAACTACGTTTTGAATGTTTATGGGATTCCCTGAATCTTTTCATGTTTCTGCATCTCTCTGTGTATGAGTGTCCTCTTTGTACCAGTTTCATCAGATTGAGAGGCATGTGACGTATCTCTCTGACCTCAATGTGGGTCACATTCTCCACCTCTCCCTAAGCTCTAGCCACAGTCACCTTCCCCAGTGTACTGACTGCCACGCTCATTCCCACCTCAGGACCTCTGCCTGGAACATTTCTTCCAAGCCGTTTGCATGGTTAACCCTCCTCATCCATCAAGATCTCATTCCAGAAAGATCTCACTGCCAACTTTCCTGTGTTAGTCATTTCCTATCTGAGCACCTTGGTGATCTTCACAGAACTCAGGGCAATTCAAAAGTTACCACTTTTTCCCTGCTGAGTTACTATTTCCTCTTCTTCATGAGCACAGGAATCCCATCTCTCTTGTGACCCTCTGTAGCCCCAGTGCCTAGAATAGAAACTGGCATGCAGCATGTGTGCCAAACGATGCATGGAGTGAATGGGTGCTGGCAGCTCTGGGCTCATACCCTTCAATTTGCAACCAGAAGGAGAGAAGACATTTTCTTCAATGCAACTCAAAATTCAAAGGTCCTAGGAAATGATCTTGTTGAGTTAGGTAGGGCCTTGTAGCCAGTCACCATGGGGCAGGGGATGTAGTACTTCCAACAGGAACACAAGGGCAAAAACACTTCTCAGGAGAAGGAAGATGTGATGTTGCACGAGCAACATCAGGCACAGTGCCCTCTCTCCACTCCATGCCTACCTTTGGGTTCTTGGTCTAGCTGCTGCCTTGGCCTTGACTGCCCTCCCTAGACATGTGCCTGATGAATTCGCTCTTCTCCAGGTTTTTACCCAGATTCTTCCTTCTCCAGGAGGCTCACGCTGACCGCCTTCTTTAGTACTGCAGTCTACTACCACCCTGCTCCCCAGCTGTCCCAGCGCTCCTCCTTCCTCTGCTGTGTGTGGTTCTTTTTCCCATGGTACTTGTCACATTCTTGTGCACTGAGTAAATTATCTTTTCAATATGCTTGTCTCTCACCCCTCATCTGTGTTAAAATGGAAGCTTTGTAGAAGCAGAGATGCATCACGTGCACCCAGAACAGTGCCTGGCACAGAGAGAGCAGTCAATAAGCCTTTGCTGAGTGAATAAATATGCGTGCAGTTATTCATTAGCAAGTGGGAATACAGTGGTACATACGAATGGCAAAGTCCTTTTGCTTATTCAGGTGGGGTGATAGGCAACAAAGAGGCCAACCTTTGATATTTTGAATGCTAATAAGTGCTTTGGAAAAAAAAATGGCTAACAGGCTGGAGGATTCTTGAGGAGTGATGATGGCACTTTAGCTAGGAAGGGAGGTCTGGGAAGGTCACTTTAAGAAACCGACATTTCAGTTAGGATGTAAATGATGGGAAAGTGGCAGCTGTAGAGGTCGGCAAGGGGCTGCTCCAAGCACTAGCTTGGAGGTCAGCAGGTCCTTGGAAATGAGAGAGGAGAGGCCATCAGCCCAGACCATGAGTGGACTCAGAGCAGTGGGATGAGTTTAATTTCATTCTAATTTCCACGGGAAGCCATTGGAGAGTTTTAGGCAGGGAGTGAGATGATCCAGGTTTGCTCTGAGGGGCTGTGGCAGTACAGGCTCACTGTGGAGGGTAGGAGGGGTGAGAAGGATGAGTCAGAGATGTCCAGGCCAGAGACTCGGGCTGCTTGGGCCACGGCTTTTGAAGCGGACATTGTAAGAAGTGGCTGGATACTTTGGAGATAGTATAGGCAAAACTTACCGATCATTTAAAAAAGAGGTATAAGAAAAAGTTGTTAGTTATTCTTCTCCAACAGAATTTTTAAAGTTGGTATCCCATCTGATGGATGGACCACAATGTCTGTATTTTGCCAAGTATAATGTGCACCCACGCTTTAGTGCTGATTCCCATGTATGATATGCATCCTTATTTTTCCCTCAAAAATGTGGGCAAAAAAGTACACATTATATAAGGCAAAATACGGTATACAGAACATACTCAATTACTGGAAACCTAGGTCATTTCTGTAAATTTACCACATGGATAATGCTTTGTTGGGCATTCTTCTATATAAATTTTTGTGAAAATCTTAGATTAGTTCTTTAGGATACTATTCCTAGAAGCAGATTTGCTGGGTCCAAGGGTAAGGACATATTTAGTGTTCTTTGTACATATTATTAGATTATTTCCCAGAAATTCCAACTTCATTCATCAATGTTTGAGAAAGTCTCTATACCCTCCCATCCTCTTCAAACTCTTGTAACGTTATTTAATTTTTAAATCAGTCTGATAAGTTGAAAATGGTATCATAATATTGGTTGAATTCATATATGTGCATATATGTACATATATATATTTTCTAGTAATGCTAAACTTTTTTTCATGTTTTTAAACTATTTGAATTTCCTGTTTTTGTGAATTATTTGGTATGTGCCTTGGCATTTCTACTGGGCTGTTTTTTTCTTTTTGACTACTGTTTTAATTAAGGTGACTGCAGGCAAAAAGATGATCCAACACACTGGCTACTTTGAGGAGAGCTAACTAAAGGAACTATTTATAAAAGTGTAGATTGAAGAAACCTAAGAGATAGTGGTTACCCTGGGCTAGTAATTAGGATTGGGCTGGGTGGAGCTGGAGTGGCTCCATTTCCATCCCTGGACCTGAGGGCACAGGGGAAGTCCTGGCTAGCAGAACCTGGGGTGGGGGGGTGGAGAGAAAGAGGGACAGGGAGACAGGGAGAGCAAGAGCGAGCCCTTCGGAGAAGGAAGCCGACAGGAGCTGTAAGCTTTGGTGGAGGGCTGACTGGGGCCGAATGAATACAGTAGTCCCCCCTTATCTGTGGTTTTGCTTTCAGTTACCCACTGTCAACAGCTGTCTGAAATATCAGTGAAAAATCCCCAAAGTAAACAATTCATAAGTTGTAAGACGTGCACGGTTCTGAGTAGCATGATGAGAGCTGGTGCCTCCCCCTTCCTCCTCGGGGAATGTGAATCTCGTCCTCTGTCCAGCGTCTCCATGCTGTGGAAGCTAACAACCATTAGTCCCTTAGCCCTCTCGATGATCAGACTGGCTGTTGTGGTGTCACAGTGCTTGTGTTCCAGTCACCCTCATTTTACTTAGTGAAGGCCCCAAAGTGCGAGAACAGTGATGCTGGCCATTCAGATGTGCCAGATACAAGCCACAAAGTGCTTGTTTTAAGTGAAAAGGTGAGTGTCAACTTAATAAGACATTTTATCATCTCACATTATCACGAGAAGAGAGGTGAGTACAAGACAGTAAGATATTTTGAGAGAGCCTACATTCACATAACTTTTATTACAGTGTATTGTAACTGTTCTAGTTTCTTATTAGTTATTGTTATAAATCTCTTACTGTGCCTAATTTACAAAGTGAACTGTGTCATAAGTATGTATATATAGAAAAAAAATAGCATGTGTGTCAAAACAAAGTAATGAATGAATATTAACAAATATGAACATATGTGAACAACATATATCTGGCTTATTCTATATACATATATATATATATATACACACACTTACACATCTCAATCTCTATTTGTAATTTTTTTAAATATATTTTATTGATTATGGTATTACAGTTGTCCCATCTCCTCCCC
The DNA here is from genome assembly GCA_007922815.1 of Macrotus californicus. Taxonomy (NCBI): domain Eukaryota; kingdom Metazoa; phylum Chordata; class Mammalia; order Chiroptera; family Phyllostomidae; genus Macrotus; species Macrotus californicus. Next base: position 18,736 of record VMDR010018835.1, read on the forward strand.
ACCGCCCCCCCCTGCACACCCCTTTCCCCCACATTCCCCCTCCTTAGTTCATGCCCATAGGTCATATATATGAGTTCTTTGGCTTCTACATTTCCTATAC